>CAIGRB010056140.1:0-27071 GCA_903798255.1 Fraxinus quadrangulata
TTTTTATTTCCAAAACAGATATTAATAATCATTTATCTAAATTTTTCGAATGTAATACATATTGCATACACACAAAATAGAAATAAAATAATGTTTGCTCATTTACACTTTATTAAAACCATAAAGGTCCGTTTGATTGCAAATGTGGAAAATTGGTAGAAAAGAAAATGAATTATAGGGAATTGAATTACCTAAAAATTGTTTTATTGAGAATTGTAATTAATTGTATTTGATTGGTATAATTTTTCAAAATTCGTTTGACTTTATTTTGCATGAAAATTGTCAAAGTAATAAATTTTTTTTACTATTGTATCTAGAATTTTTTCTAATTGCTTAAAAAAAAAACTGGATTCCACAAACCAAGGAATTGATGAGCATGCGAGCCAAAGGTGAAAAAAATTTTCCATAAAAAATAAAGTATATCAAATAAGTCAAAAGTGGAAGTTGGAATTTATTTTCCATTTTTCATGGAAAATAATGGTCTATCAAACATGCCCTAAAAGTCAATTTTATATGGACAAGATACCAAAATGCTTATAGTGTGAACATTGGAATTTTGATTATGTAACTTTGTAAAGTGTATTATTAATTAATTTTGATATTAATCTTTTAGAAGATTTTAATTTTGATTATCTACTTTTTTTTAGTGTGTCAAATGTTTCATAACAATGAATTATATTAAAAAGTAATACGTTCCGCTTTTATTCTCCATAATGATCCGTGGTAATTGACCATTTGGTGGGATATCCCATCGCTTATTGGAGAGGAGAGTTTTGATCTCGAGAGTAGCTACTCACTACCATAGAATTTCTAGCGTCCAAAATAGAGCCCTTTTTGCTTGAAACAATAAGTGTTTACATAAAATCGTATTGTTAACTTTTAAGAAATTAAAGTTAATTTCTCTACTTTTTAACTATACATTCTTTAAAATCTACATCAAAACAAGCTCTATACAGCTTTTGTCTTAAGACCGAAGTCTTCAACGTGATTCCGAGTGCTCATGAAACAGGGCTCTCTAGCTCACCAATGCTTATTGTATTGAAATCGAGCTCTTGTTGGGACCATATAATCCTAGTCATCCTTTAGGATGTTAATCTTGGACACAAAATATATTTAAAAAAGAATTAAAAAATATATGCATAATACAGTCTATGACACGATTACGTTGACTAACCCTATATTTTGACACGAGCCCAGCCAATACAAATCAACCGAATATTTTGGTACACTTTTTGTTCGAGTTGCCATAAGTGTCCTTGACATTTCCCGTGTAATAATTCTTATGTACGTGCTAATGTGCGACAAGTAGAAGGGTAAATCGGGTAGAGTAGTTCATCCATCGACGTATTGGCTTAAAATGACTTCCGACCACATGAAACTCACCCTGTGCTGTTAACTTATAATTTGACCACGTAATCAACATGGTTCAAGCACTTTACACGTGGCAAGCGTAGGAGAGCTTGCCGTTGCACCATCCATTTGATTATAAATTCAATCAGAATTCAACTCACACACGTTGTGTAAATTAGTTGGTTGAGCTTAACATTTTTTCAAACTTATTACTTTTATGCAATATTTTGTTAAGTATCTTTAAAATATTTTACTTTATTATGGATGATGAATCTTGCAAGTCAATTATTGCTTGAAAAATGAAGTTACGTAAATTTAGACCTTAGTAATTTGTCGAAATGCTCCAAATAATTTCCTACACTAATAAAGTAGAGATACGAGTTGTTATCTTTCGATTTGGAGATTCTACGTTAATTTCACATTCAGCACACAGTTTTTCTCCATTATAATGACGGGTAAATGCTTTTGTGTTGTCAAATAATGTCTAGCTATAAAAAGAATTGAATGGCGACCACAAGAACATTTCACAAAGTATATGTCGAGATAGTTCAAATATACAACCGTTAGTTTTCATTTATTGTATTAAAAGACGACATTAATATATCCATGCATCAAAATTTTTGCCATCCTCTCATAATTAGAAATGAGAGTTGTCTATCGTTTTGTATGAAAATTTCACAATAGTTGCACATGGCAATTCACACGTAGTTTTTTACTTTTTTACAATAACAAATCAAAAATCAATTAATGGAGGCATGGAAAAAACCATATGTACAGAATGATTGTTCACAGATGTTTTACATTCTCTCACACATGTGGGACCCACGGTGAATAAAAATTGAAAAAAAAAAAAAACCCCACCCCACTACATTTTGTGAGTGTGTGATGAATTTTACCACCCCTACCACCCCTCTTTGCATCTGTAAGTATAGCATCTCTCTGGAGGCATAGGTACTTTCCCTCTACTTGTTTTCTCCCAAACCCGACTTCAATATCTCTATGCGCCAAAATTTTCTCCATACTTACTACAAGTAGAAAAAAATGTGAGTTGTCATCTTTTTGTACGTATATTCCACGTTAATTTCACAATCAACACATAGTTTTCCTTCTTTACAAATGACCAATCACGAATTAATGGATCTATGTTTTTTTTTTTGAATAAAAATGGCTTCTAAATTTTATGATTCTTACGTGTGTGAATTGAAAAGCATGGAATGCGTACTACGCACTCCGCGTACCCCATAAGAAACCAGTTAAGGGTCATTTTATCTCAGAACTCAACACTAAAATAGGGGAAAAAAAAAAAATTTACCGACAATGTACAATCCTTTTCAGCATTAACGTACAACTCAACAGATAAAATATTTTTAATCAAGAAAATAGGCATTAATAGAAGGCTTGCTTACGAGTACGACATATGTCCCTTAACGCCGTTATAACTAGCGGCTTTTCTCCATTAAAAATGGACGGCGTTAAGAAAATCATCCAAAACGCCTTCTTTCTCTCTCTGCAAATATACAAGTAGAAGAACACGCAGGCTCTTTCTCTACTTTATACATATCTATATATTCCACACTCTCGCGCTCACCTACTTTCTCTCTCTACTCTTCTCTCTCTAGGGTTGCGGAGCGGTGGGAACGTACAGGTTCGATCTCTTTAATATTCGCTTGTTTTTATACGGAGGCTAGGAATCAATTTATAATTACTCCAATAGATATGTATTACATATTTGATTGTGTTCGTGTGCTAGTGAGAGAGTTATATGTGTTAATAGGGAGATATGAGTGGAAATTATGTGGATCAAAAATAATTATTATGAGATGGTAAGGTATGGTAAATATGTTGACTGTGATTACAGTTATTCGGGCATGAATTTCGGATCTCTTATGACCACTGCAGTGTAGAACTTTTCTTATTCTTTTGGTGTTTACCAGTATTCTCCTCGGAAATAGCTTTGTGAATCCGCTATTATGCATCTGGCTTTTGTATTCGGGATATAAATTTATCGGCTTGATTTTCACTTCATTAATCAATTTTTTTCCCCTGTATTATTAGTTTTGCTGTGGATTTAGGTATATGTTTTTTGGGGATGGGGGAATTGGTTTTTAATGATTTGAGCCAATTTGAATATCATTAGTGGATATGGTTGATTTATGGCTTTTATTTGAACAGTCAAAATGGTACTGTAGTTCTGATTTATTTGATGATTGAGTGCAGTTTTTTGTTTTTAATTTGTTCGGGTTTTGATTATGGGAATGATTGTATAAGTACTGCAAACCACTCCCCCAACAGTATGCATACAGTAGTTTGTGTAGAGACTATAGTTTGGGAAATTATACCTCACAATTCTCTATTTCCCCTTTCTTTGTGATTATTGTGGTGTATTCAGTATTTCAAATCCTCTCAAGTTTGATAACTGATTGTTGTTGATATCTTTATATTATAGTTTAATTTTTCTCTTAATAGCGTAGAATTATATATTACTATAATAAATTCCTAATGCTTGGTATATAAGTTTTGTACTGTAAGTCTGCTGAGGTATCAGGGATTTGGGTTATTTAGTAACGTCATGGTAAAATACAGAAGGTTTTTCACTGTTGGTTCATGTAAAATATATTAGTTGTTTCAAGATCACAATTAATTGATGTCTGATTGTTGGCATTCAATTTTTAATTGCAGATTCCTCGTGTTTGTATGAGTTTGTGTCCCTTATGCTGAGATCGTTGATGTGAAAGACAGTTACCCATAAGTTATCAATAATTTCTTCTGGGCGTGTGAGAAAGAATGGGGTCTGTATGTTGTGTTGCTGCAAGAGATAGAACTATAACAAGTC
The DNA here is from genome assembly GCA_903798255.1 of Fraxinus quadrangulata. Classification (NCBI taxonomy): domain Eukaryota; kingdom Viridiplantae; phylum Streptophyta; class Magnoliopsida; order Lamiales; family Oleaceae; genus Fraxinus; species Fraxinus quadrangulata. The sequence continues at coordinate 4,184 of CAIGRB010056140.1, forward strand.
GAACACCCAGTGAAGCTCTGCAGAGGCATGTTCGACATTCACCATCATGGAGCTTTCTATTGGATAACCGTGGACGGGTGGCGGGTGAAGAGGCGTCAACTAATATTTTACTTGATGGAGGTGGAGGCGATGATCGTTTGGATGTTAAATCTGCTACCACTGCGGAAACTGCGTTTGCTTCTGAGGAGGGAAGTTCATTAGATAGTTTCCGGTCACTTGCATGCCGGAAGTCCCCAGTTTCTGATGGAAATGGTGCAATTTTAAGGTTTTCATCTTCTGGTAAATCTCTAAATGGTAGTTCAAATCTTTTAATTTTGAAAATTTATTGTAAATATAAAGTATATCCCTTGAATGAAACATTGTTAAAAGTGGAAAGTTCCAATTGCTCAAGTGAAATTTTACTCCTTTACTCCTCTTCATAATGGTGATGAAGCGAACAGAATAATCTTTCTCGCTAGTTATACTAGTGTACTATAAATCATCCATGCAATGTGTGATTTAGGATGTAATTCAAGTTGTCATTGGTAGCACAAGGTTAGGCCTTGTAAAGGGAATTGTAAGCGATCTTTAAATTTCCATTTTTGCATAAATGCATTTTTCTATTTCTAATTTTCAACCATACATTCTCCAATAAAATAATGTTATACGTGAATTCAAAAAAAATTCTTATTTTTTAACCACACATTCTCCGAAAAATAACTATTTCAAAATACATTTTCTCCAAAACCTATTTTTAATTGAGCCCAAACAGGTGCTGTTTTCATTTAACTACTAAACAAGTGTTGTTTTAGCTTTGCTGAGTCTTTCAATCTGAAAATCAGCACAATTTGTTTATAGAACAAAAAGAATTCCCAAGTGAAACAAGAAAACAGAAGCCAATGAGCAGATAAACGAAATTTTTTTCACTCTTTTGATGTGTGTGTGTGTGTGTAGAGGGGGCTGAGTGGAGGGAGAGGGGCAGACAAGGATAAAGGCCCTTTTATGGCAGACAAGGATAAAGGCCCTTTTATGGCCTTTGTAGTTAAATATTTTTTGAATGACTGATGAGATGGTAAGAACCTATTAATAAGTGTCATTTGTGGGCAATAGTTTATAAATCTTGAAGACTCGCTTTTTGTAATTTTAGTGGAGTTGGAGGTTTCCTTATTTTGTATTTGGTTTTTCGTATTATGTCTTTCATTACTGCAGACAATCCTATACTGCAATATACATACCGATATAGATTCATTTCAAATGTGGTTCAATTTGATGTATGTGTGTCCAACAAGTTTCTTTCAAATGCCTCAATGCTTATTGTCTTGTACTTGCACACTTACTGGACTTTTGTAATTGTTTTGCAGATCCACGTGTTTCACGGAAAAATATAGAGGTATGTGGATAATTTCTGTTATTGATCAAATTATCTATTACAGCAATATACATGCTATGTATGTTGCACTGATTTTGTCTTCTGAAGTTTTGGATCTTTTTCCTTTTTCTTCTTTTTTTTTTTGGCGACTACTTTTCAGTTGAATGAACCTGCTGAATCTGCAGCAGTATCGTACCTATCTCCTGTTAAGCTATCTCCTTCAGCCCCTTCAGTTTCGCCAGTGCCGTCATCTCCTTTGTCATCCCACAGCCACATGCTTCCTCCAAAGTCGACTCCTTCCAGGTGGAGTCCCCGTTCTCCTGGACAGCAGCCGTTACGACAAGTATCTGACAGCCCGATTCCAGAATACAAGTCACGTACATTCTCAATTTCTGAAGAAGCATCTGCTTTTGTTCTCCCTACTTGGGGCTATGAATCAACAAGTGGATACAATGGTGGGTCATCTGATGGTTGGTCAATTCCTCCATTCTCCGAGCCCATGACGACTCGAAAAGAGAGATGGTCTTTTGATAGTGAAAACTCGGGCTTCAGTCGGGACAAAATGACCAGATCTGCTGGAAGAAATTCAGGATCTCCTTCTTTTGATCTCCAAAGTTGTGGTGTTTGTGCAAAACTTTTAACCGACAGATCCTTGTTGGGCAGCCAAAAAATAATAGCTACCAATGAACTTGCTGTGGTTGCTGTTTTGACTTGTGGACATGCTTACCATGCTGAGTGCTTGGAGTATATGACACCTGAGATAAACAAATACGATCCGGCTTGCCCTGTCTGTACTTTTGGGGAGAAGCGGACCATGAAGATGTCTGAAAAGGCAATCAAAGCTGAATTAGATTTAAAGGCTAGAAAGCGATCTAGGAACCGTATAGTTGATAGTGATGATCTCATTGTGTTTGATCATCATAAATGTGGTGAGAATGGAGGAAGGGGTGCCAAAATGAGTTCAAGTTCCAGCATGAAAAGCTCATCAGGAATGCCTTTCTTGAGACGTCACTTCTCATTTGGGACGAAGGGACAAAAATCATTGTCCGAGAATCATTCTACTCGAAGAAAGGGATTTTTCTGGTCAAAATCTAGCAAGGAATGAACTTCTCGATGAATTCAAAGAAGTGCCCTTCTTTCTGCTTCTTAGAAAACTGGGCAAACTGTTATTTCTTAATCTTTGTTGTGCTGAAGATGTCCATGGTAGTATTCAAATCAGTTCTTGGGTGCATATGAGAACAGTCTCCATGCTGAAGTTCTGGCTAGATGTCTAAAACTATCCCATCTTTTTATCTACAGATTCTTCCAGAGTTTCAGCTTTCTCTGCTATGTTTTGACAGTTAACATTTAGGAAGATATAGGACATGGTCATCTTCGTAGATGACAGATATAGTAGTTGCTGAAGACACATTGTAAAGAATGGGGGATAATACAAGTTGGAAGGTTCAGTTCATTATATAGGAAGTGAAAATGACAAGAATGTGAGGTACGAAATTGGTTACATTTTGTTCTGTAGAATTGAGGTTTGATTGTTTCCTGTTCAAGTGCGTGAAAATGGTCTTGGTCTTGGTGATCTCATGTATGTTGGTGAAAGCAATAATTCTCCCTTTGATGGTTTGTGTCCCTATTTTAAGGCATTTCCAATAAACACAACTGGCTAAGTTTTGTAATCAAACAGAAATGAAATCCATCTCGATTGATTTGGTGAGATCATACATATAGAAAACGATTGGCATCAAAAGCATTTTTCAGGCACAAATTTGGATGATTAACAAACGTGAAAAGATATGGGGAATAATTCAAATCAAGAACAAATATTCAATCCAAAGGAGCATATAGCAACCTATCTCCTAAAAAGAGGGGATGCTCTCCGAAAGCTATCCATGTCCACCCTAGATGAAAACTGGTTCCTATTCCTTCCCGAAATCAGCACTATAATGTGCACTTGATTCCAGCTTCTTCGCTTCATTCAGTTTTCTTACGGCCTGAAACATTGTCGTGCACAAAAAAAGAATTAGATCCCGTCTCAAACAAACCTGGAGTGACATAACAATCATGCAGAATAACAGAGCTCCTTTGTCTTGAGTGGGAAAACATAGATCATACAAAAGACTGAACAAGTGCACGATGGAGTGTACATATTCAAATTTTCTGAGATTATCAATGTATCACAACTATGTCCAAAGAACACTAACACATTGATATGGTGGTGTGGGCAAACAAGTATTATAAGTACCATCCACACGTGATGATACCCCATTATGTAGAATGTTTTGCGACATGAGTTAAAAATTTCAATATGCATGTAATTTTTTACCTTCATGAAATCTTCATGGATTACATAATCTCGCTCTGCACGAATTGCTGACATACCAGCTTCAGTGCAAATGTTACGCAAGTCAGCCCCATTAAACCCCTGGAGAACACAACATGTCAGTAACACTTACTCGGACAATTTTCAGAGAAGAACAGGTTAAATAACTAAACTAGTGTTGTTAAGCTCACCTCGGCAAGTTTAACAACAGCCTCGTAATCAATTTCACCATGCTTGGCGATTCCTGCAGCGTGGATTTTGAGAATTTCCAATCTTGACTGTTCATTGGGAAGTGGTATTTCAATTTTCCGGTCTAAGCGACCAGGACGAAGAAGAGCAGGGTCTAGAACATCAGGTCTGTTTGTCGCCATTATCATTTTAACCTGCAAAAACATTTTGAAATGCATCACAATCTAGTCAAACTAGCATGTGCACATTGCACACAAAACACATAGAGCAGAGTAATGATGATCTTAATCTGATTAAGAGCACTATAAGCCACATCAAATGGCTTATTAGTAAGCCTCAAATTGTTTAGAAATAAGCCCACCTAAACATGCTCTAAAGCTGAATTTCAGGAGGGAACTGAGAAAAGCTTATTTCAATAGTCAAACCTTTCCAAGCTGGTCAAACCCATCAAGCTGGTTGAGCAACTCCATCAATGTCCTTTGAATTTCACGGTCAGCACTTGTTCCCTCGCTGAAACGACGTCCACCAATGGCATCAATCTCATCCATAAATATGATGCATGGCTTGACAAAGAGAAAATAATTCATAGTATCACTTTCTTTAGAATAACTGAAATTGAACTTAACAAATTAACATATTTCAGAGAAGCAAAAGATAGTAGCTTTCTTTTTAATGTGAATGAAAAAGACTCATATTACATAGATCCTTACTTGGTGCTCACGAGCATAACCAAACATTTCCCTGATCAATCTTGCACTCTCACCTATATACTTATCGATAATGGCACTTGATACAACCTGCACAATTCCAACTTGTAACAAGTTACATGTTATGATGATTCTGAACTAATGGGACTGTTATGGGTGAATTAAGGATCAGCTGTAAAGGTATCTTTTTACCTTCAAGAAATTTGCATCTATGTTGCTAGCAATTGCCCTGGCTAACAATGTCTTGCCAGTTCCGGGAGGACCATAAAGAAGAACACCCTAAAACAGAGAACGCAGCATTGCTGAAAGTAAACGCCAAGATGACATTTAAAATCTTGTTCTCTTTAAAAAAGTAATACCTTTGGAGGTTTAATGCCAACCCTTAGGAAGAGTTCAGGATTCATCAGAGGCAACTCTATAGATTCTCTCAGTTCCCGGATCTGATCTGACAGCCCACCCACAGCTGAATAGCTTACATTCCCAGGGTCTTCATGAAGCATATTATACACAACTGGATCAACCTGATTGACATCAAAAACCAATCAGTCAAGATAACAATATATAGAATTAATTCTATGTTAACCTTCTAAACCAAAATGTCAATGTATTCCATCAAATTGTTGTGTACCTCACGAGGAAGTGCTCGCATAATAGTGAGAGTTGTCATATCAAGAACTACTCTCGTGCCAGCTGTAAGTTTCTCTTTGTCTACTTTACTGCGGCAGCCAACCACATATCTTGGACCACTGCTGGCTTTGACTATCACTGAAAAATATATATGAAGTCCGTGTAAAAATTTATGCATCTTTCCACCTCCTAGCTTAAGAAGAACAGGAGAGCAAAATAACCAATAGTGCTAAGAAATGTTCAGAAGAAGCAAAATAAATTATTGAACAATCAACTTTCATAATAAATACTCAAATCTAAGGATAGTGGTGACAAGAAACAGATTAAAGAATTCTTACAGCGCTCATTGTCCAGAGGCCTGAGAACTTCGCCTATGATCTGTCCAACACTCTGAAGTGACTTTAAATCATCTTCTGTTTTAGCATATTCCTTCTTTGTGGCTCTTAAATTCTCTCTAACTATAACATTTATACAGTGTCATTAAGGCAGAGCTATAATGTATAAAATATACAAAGGAAGATATAGTTAAAGTGATAGAGCTAAGTTGCCGAAAAGCTAGTCCAAATTCTGATCTATAGTGATTGAAAGATCATACCACAATGATCATACAAAGAAAATAAAAAACTCATAATAATCTATATATGCGTGAAAATGATGCCCGGTGGATTTTTTGAACTCAAGAACTACTTGAACATATAATTTAGTACATATTGCCGATACTTCTCACACTTATGATAGAGTTACTAATCCACATAGATACTCCATCATTCAGTGATATTTTCAGACATATGTACTCTTCTCCAAACTAGCCTAACATAGCCTAAGATCTCATTAGACAGCCCATACAAATTCAGCTCAGTTTCAGACATGTATCAATGGTATTCTGCTGTCGTGCCTTGCGGTCCTTTAAGAAGTCAAAAGCTTGGAAAGCGGAATAGCAGCTAGAATCCAGGTATTCAAAAGTCAAGCTTATATGATCAACAAAACATGCAACTTTATTGTCTTTAAAAATGTCCTTTATTAAAATTAAAATCCCTCACCATTTTACAGAAAATAAATAATTGCTACATAATCTTTTGTGAAGTAAAATTAAATGATAGAATTTACTAATGTAGGATTCATAAAAGTCATAATTTTGTTAACAAGTTATATAGGAATCCCTTTCGAGATGAATTATACTTAACTAATGTTGATACCACAAGATAACTTCCTCGCGTCTTGTAGCTGAAATGAATTTTTCCTTTGGAATTCGCTAATTTAATGTATATATGAGTAAACATCAAATATACCTGATAAATGCAAAATATTGCACTATCAAGTGAACTAAATGCCATTTAACAAAACAATAAATTCCGCACAAAATGTTTTATATGCTTCATTTTTGTGTTCTTTCAGAAATGTACTGACATATGCGCAAATAGTGAAGGAATCCGAAGACCAAATAACAGAGCTACGTGAGCCCTAGAAGGCTCCACGTCCGACACAAATATAAAGTATCTCACGACCATTTTAAAGCCCATGTCCAAAATGGTAGACTTTTGCCATCGAACGGAGGAGAAAAATTATTGCTTACATGGAGGAATCACTCAGCTGTCATAGACTCACATTGGATATAGCCTATAAGAAGGAATAGACACAAACCTTGGGCAAAGATAATACTGTAGAAGTAACAACTTTCACTACAAATATAGATGCATTATTAGCATGTGGACCATGATAGCATGGAAAAAGAAGATTTGTAATGAAATTTCTGTAACTTATTATTTATAGTTAGAAAAGAATTAATGTTACTTTGCAAATTAATTTTTGATTCATTATTAACTCTGGTTACTATGAATCCTTGTAAATTACTTGCAATTTAGTAATTAATTCTCTAAATACTTATATCTAATAAACAAAAGAAAAATCATCTTTTTGAGAAATTAATATTATGTTATAAAGGGGGCAGAAGTATTTGTTACATGACTATAATAGTGAATTCCCGAAGCCTTGGTTATTCAATAAATATTGATATTTAATTATAATATTCCCAATCACCATAAAGCTCTCATTATCGTAACTGTTTGTTGTTCTCTTAATTTCCCTCCTTGTGATCGACATCAGACTTCCGAGAATTATTACTTCGAACAATCTACAATTGGATTGCGGCAAAAAATTCCTATAATTACTTTCTTGGCAAGTTCTCACGATTATCGTGTGTAGCAATAGAAAAAATAAATATATACAATGGTGATAGTAATGGAAACATCAATGTACAACCATATAATTTAAGGATTTTAATATGAATGGATGTCATATTTCATATTCTGCAAAATTTTAATTTGAGGGAATTGACTCCAAAAATAGGACTGCACCAATTGAAGTGTGTTGATGTGAGATTGTGAGGAAGATCAACTTGTTATCTAGAATGGGTTGCTAAGCACTAAGGCTTAAGAATCAACAATTCTAGTACGTTCTAACACATACAAACACCAACATCAAATGCAGCAAACTACTTCAGCATAGCTCTGTTTTGTTATGAAACAAGTGCAGAATAAACGCATGGTGACCTTCAGGTAACAAAACTTACTCCCAGAAACCTAGCACAACAATCACCCCATTCTAATGATAATAACGCAATCACCCAGTTGGACTAATACCCCTCACACCAATTGTCTCCCTTGACCCAAACTCAAATAAATACAAAATCTTACTCCAAAATGATGATCACACTCCAATAAGGACAAAACCATTCACAACCTGAATTATAATGAAAATCAAATTTAGGCTGTCCAAATTTTAGACTTTATATTTATTATTAATAGATAATTAATCAAATTAAACCTAATTTAGCCTAGCTCCAACAAATTCTCCAAAATCAAAACCAGTAAAAATAAGGTAAACTCTAAATATTTTATTCCAGGAAATCTATAAATACCTAAAAAAGCCCTACAATATCAATTGCTTTGCCAGTCATCTTCAATTATCCATTCATCAGCCACCTTAAATCTTAACAACACTAAAACCTCACAATATATATAGGCATTAATTAAAGTCACGCATAAATATTCAAAGAAAAATGAAAAAATACAGATCAGCCACGACGAACGTATTGATGAAATGTATTCTAAAACTGTGTTGAGAAAATAAAGGAGAAGACTAGGGTTCAATAAAACGACACCGGATCGGACGCGGCTCTCGAGTTCTTTGTGACTGAGGAGCTTTTTCCGGTAGTCCTGAATCGCCGTCTTCCGGCGAGCGCCGTCTTCACTCTCACTAGCCATTAACGTTCTCTTGATTCTTCGATCTGACTAAAATGGATTACTCGAGTGATATATTCGTTTGGGTCTGGGTCTTGTCAACCAAGCAAGGTAACTAAAGAATTTGACAAATACAGCACTCAATTGAATTATTTTTTGTTTAGACCCGTTTGGACCACATTATTATAGAATGAGAATAAAAAATATAAAGAAAAATTACAAAAAATCAAGTGATAAGTTGTGAATTTTTAAAAATCAGATTTAAAATTTATCTATTCAAAAATCAGGTATTTTATTTTATATATAAAACCATAAATCTATTCAAACCCTAAAATAATCCATTTCTCTCAACTCTCTCACAATCTCTCTCCACCGCCTACCGCCTCCACCTGCTTCTCCTCCCCCACTCCCCTCGACGCTGCTGTGAACGCTGCTGCCGATCACAGCAGCGTCGAACGTTCACCTCCCGCCGCCTTCACCTGCTTTTCCTCGTTTCTCCCATCCCCTCACTGTCCCTCTCCCTAGCAGCGTCGAGGCGCTGCTGCAACTAGCGTCGCGACGTTGCTGCTGTTCGTGGGTGGGTCGACTGTGTTGGTAGATGGTTGTGGTGTGTGGGTCGGCTGTGTTGATGGATGGTCTGTGGGTGTTGGGAACATCTATCGTTGCTGTGTGGCTGTGTTGGCAGAGCAGTTTGTTGGCAGAGCAGTGTTGGTGAATGTGGTGTGTAGGTCGGCTGTGTTGGTGAATTTGGTGCTTTGAATGTAATTTGGCATAACAGTTTGTTGGTGGTTTGGGCTTATCTGTGGTGGTTTGGATGGTGTTGTAGTGTGTGCGGTGGTGTCGCTGTTGTGTTGTGGGGATGTAATGTTGTGGCGGTGGTGGCGGGTTAGGGTGGTTGCAAGTGGCTGTAGTGGCAGTGGTGATAGTGTTGGTGATGGTAGTATGTGACCTACTATTTGATGGTATGTGACCAAATATTTGATGATGCGTGCTGTGGGTGCATCGGTGGCACTGTCGGTGTGCGGTGGTATTTACTTGATGTGGTGGGTTGACAATGGTGATGGCAGCCAACGGTGGTGCAGGCAGAGGATATGGTGATTTTGATTTTCTGTGACTAAAAATATAATCGCGATCTTAAAATTTTATAATCCGTGACTAAAAATATAATATGTGACCAACTATTTTGTCATATGTGACCTTAAAATTCTATAATCTGTGATTAAAAATATGATTTATGACCAACCATTTTGTTCTCTATTACCTAAAAATTATATAATCTGTGACTGTGAAAAAATTTGTGACCAACTAATTTGGAAATCTGTGACTGTGTGACCTATAATCGTCGGAATCGGAGCACTCGTAGGAACGATGGTCGGAATAGTCCTCGGAATGATAGGGGTGTTGTATGTGGGGTGAGTTAATTATATTATATTAGAATTAAATATTTAATAAATTTATTTAATAATTAATTAATAAAATATAATTAATTAATAAATAAATACCTGATTTTTACATTAATTAAACTTAAAGCTTGATTTTTAAATTGTGCATAGTTAATCGCTTAGTTGTCAATTTTTTCCAAAATATAATCGTTATTGAGCCCCACATAAAAAATAGAAATTCAAAATTGATGATTTGATGTGATGGATAACAATCATATTTTTCATTTTTATGAATGAAAAATGAGAAACAAAAAGGGCCATATTGACCTATTGTAACTCTTATCATTAAAGTACTTTTTGGTATAAAAAAAATTGTTTCAATTAGGTTAATGAATTTCAATTGACTGGCCAACTTTAGTTTGTTTCAAATATTATCATTATGTCTCTTATCGTCTCCTAAATTAATATAAATCGATTAATTAGCAGTCATACCACTATAAATCTTTTCATATAAACCATGTTATATCATAAAAAATGTTTTTTTTTAAAAAAAATGCATTCCTTTTACTTTAAAAGACCTTGCCACGTCCCATATTTTACCAATTCCGTTTCTCGAATGTCACGTAGCAGTTACGTGAAAGATTAGTCATGATATGATCGTCACTAAGTAATTTTCATTGATTTGATGGATAATAGGTGAGAGAATGTGAAATGGTGGTGAATTTGAAACTTAAGGTGTGTTTGAGCCACATTATTTTGGGAGAATGTATTCTAGAATAGTAGATTGATGAAAAATTTGTGGTTGAAAAAGAATGAAAAGTTATTGATGTGATGTAAAGTATTATTTTACTGAAAAATGTGTGGTTGCAAATAACTAGAATAATGAAAATGAAAATTTTAATGTGTACCAAACATGAGCCTAATTGAAGTTTAATGGTCCAATTGAGATAAAATAAAATTTAGTGACCCAATTAAGATTCTTCATAACGTTCAGTGACTTTGCATGAAATTTATAAGACGGTGTCCGACCAGTTTGACTGGTGTAATTGCTGGTCGTTAATCCTTTCAAGAATAGGCGCCAAAACTTGACAGAAATTCAATGACATAATCTATCCACCCCCACAATCATGCGATAATTTTGCAATTTCAACAAAGAATGATTATACGTTCATACAATTGGTGATAGGTAAATGAATCTTTCGTTTTCATCTTCCATAGGCAAAATCTTAGTCTTTCTTCCTCCTCGCCAGGAGGGCTGGAGATGGAAAAGATGATTAAACTACCCTCTTCTTCCAATCTCAGCCTATCGCCACCGTCTTCCTCCGCCTCAACCATGGCGGCGATCCTCCTGGTTCTTTTTATTTCTGTCCCAAATTTTGTCAATGCTGTAAAATCTAATTCGTTCACCCCACAAGATAGCATCCTTGTTGATTGTGGCGCCACCACCTCCACCACCCTCCCTGGCCAAAGGGCGTTCTTGAATGATCAAGAAACTACTAAATATTTAGCCTACGAAGGACGAGATGTTAAGGTTTTTGTCACGTCCGCTGATGTTCCTTCACCGGTTTATCTGTCGGCTAAAATATTTGAATCCATAGGAACGTACACTTTCCATGTTACCAAACCAGGTTGGCATTGGATTCGACTCTATTTTTTTCCTGTCGAGAACAGGAAGAAGGATTTGAAGAATGCAAAATTCTCAGTCAAGACGAATGATTTGGTACTAATCCAAGAATTTGAAAACACTGGAAACACGAGCTGGTCTATGAGGGAGTACCTTGTCAACGTGACAACAGAGAGGTATTCTGTAGTATTCCAACCTAATACAGACAGTATGGCTTATGTTAATGGGATAGAATTTGTTTCAGCACCCGATATCCTTATTGGCGATGTTGGGTCGATGCTTTTCCCCAAGGGAGAGTACCCCGGGCTAGGCCACAATGCGTACCAAACCATGTATAGGCTGAACATGGAGGGTAATGCTATAACCCCACGAAATGATACCCTTGGAAGAACTTGGGAATCTGATCGTTCATACATTGATCCAAGTGTTAGTGCCTCGAATGCTTCTGTCTCACCTAGTATTATTACATATCCCGAGGGGGGGTCTCCCTTAATTGCTCCACCGGTGGTTTATGCGTCCGCCACTGAAATGGCGGATGCCAATGTTCTGGTCCCTAATTTCAATATTACTTGGAGAATGAACGTTGACACTTCATTATCTGGTTCGTTTGCATTTCGCTGATATCGTGAGCAAATCTGTAAATGATCTCTATTTCAATGTATTCATTAATGAAAAGCCTGCGATTACCGGGCTGGACTTGACCACCGTGGCAGGTGGCTTGACGGCAGCTCATTATATGGATTTTGTGATGAATTCTTCTATGGTGGACAATGCCAACCCAATAACTGTTCAGGTTGGACCGATGAATGAAAATACTGGTACAAGAAATGCACTTCTCAATGGTCTTGAGGTTTTCAGAATGAACAATTCTGTTGGTAGCCTGGATGGAGAATATGGTGTTGATGGGAAGTCGGCTGATGGGCCAGGCCGTGGTACGGTGGCTGCTGTTGGATTTGCAATGATGTTTGGAGCATTTGTCGGTTTAGGTGCAATGGCTGTTAAGTGGCAGAAAAGGCCACAAGATTGGCAGCAGAATCATAGCTTTTCGTCTTGGTTGCTTCCACTCCATGCTGGAGACACGAGCTCCATGTCAAACAGCAAGACTTCTTTAGGTTCTCGTAAAACCCAATTCTTCTCGTCTACTTCCGGATTAGGCCGATACTTTTATTTAGCAGAGTTACACGAGGCAACCAAGAACTGGGATCCAAATGCAATAATTGGTGTTGGTGGCTTTGGCAATGTATATATAGGAGAAATCAATGATGGAATGAAGGTGGCCATTAAACGAGGCAATCCACAGTCTGAACAAGGGATCGATGATTCCAGACGGAGATTCAAATGTTGTCCAAGCTTAGACATCTCCATTTGGTGTCTTTGATTGGATATTGTGATGAAAATTCGGAGATGATTCTGGTTTACGAGTACATGTCCAATGGACCGTTCCGTGACCATATTTATGGGAAGGATTTGCCACCCCTATCTTGGAAGCAAAGGCTCGAAATATGTATAGGGGCTGCTCGCGGGCTCCACTACCTGCATACCGGCATAGCTCAAGGCATCATTCATCGCGATGTCAAGACTACCAACATCTTGTTGGATGAAGATTTCACAGCAAAGATGGCTGATTTCGGGCTGTCTAAAGATGGTGCAACAGGCGGCGAGCAAAACCACATGAGCACGGCTGTAAAAGGAAGCTTCGGGTACCTTGACCCCGAGTACTTCAGGAAACAGCAGCTCACAGATAAGTCCGACGTGTACTCATTCGGGGTCGTCTTATTCGAGGTCTTATGAGCTCGTCCTGCCATCAACCCTGCATTGCCAAGAGAGCAAGTCAACTTGGCAGAATGGGCGATGCAATGGAAGCGAAAAGGTCTATTAGACAAAATCATCGATCCCACACTAATCGGGCACATCAACCCGGGCTCCATGAATAAATACGCAGAAGCTGCCGACAAATGTTTGGCTGAATACGGGGTCGACCGGCCTAGTATGGGAGACGTGTTGTGGAACTTAGAGTACGCTTTGCAGCTTCAAGAAGCCTCATCCCAAGGAACGAATGACGAAGAAAATAAGGCATTAGCCACCACGGCCTCTCCTCCTATAGTCTCTCCGGCTGCTTCTACTGCAGACAGTCAGCCCCTTTCTCTACCCGTGGAAAGTAACAACCCTGCTGAAGTCATTGAGCACTCAGGAACGGCAATGTTTGCACAATTTGCATCGCTTAGTGGGCGATAATCGAGCATTTGATTAAATAATTGAACGTAAATCTAAATGTTACATATACAATTACCATATTAAAGTTGTTTGTGTTCACAGCATCAACTAGCTATGGCTTATCTGCCATTTCTTCTATATGAATTGATTGATCTGTGTTATATAGTGTAGTTTAAGAAATTTAATGGTAGATGAAAATATGGTTGTCACTAAATTTTGTGGCATCCTCTTCTCGGTAACCATAGTACTCACTAGTTGCATGAACTTACCATTTTTCTTGTGCAAATCAATGAAATCAGCTTTTGAGAAAAGAAACTGAAAATTATCGTCAACTGAAGTATAAACCAATATATGAAAATCTCCAGAATTACTTTTCCTCTTATAATTGAAAATTCAGATGATATTTTTGAACCTGCAGAGAAAAAAACAAAAAAAATCATTCTCTGCTGCTGCTTAAAAACTGGGCTGCTTTTTTAGGAAGTATCTCTTCCAAGAAAAATAATTAGAAAAGCTACTTTTAAGCATAGCCAAACTTGCTGTTGAATTTCCATGAAGAAAAGGAATACTAATCGATACGATAAAACAGTTTTCTTTCAATTTTATTATAAAATAGTCAACGAAAATTGTGCAAATGTAAATTTAACCTTTAATGACACAACCTTTCACAGTAGTTCAGGCATGAAAAATTGTCTATGCTTCTCCTTTTTTACAGTTGAAACTTGAAATTGAGAATTTTCAGTTAAACCATTCACAAAGTAGGTCAGGCATGAAATATATCATCAAAAGAAAATTGGTAAAGTAACAATTTTCGTTTCTTGGATATTACGAAAACCCCTTTGAAACACAATGGATATGTAGTCAAGTCTTTTCTTCAAATATTTTCTCTCCTATATATTTTTCAACATGTAAATAGCTTCAAAGAGTTTGCAGCCTTTAGAATATTACAATGACTGTTTTCATGCCTCTCAGTCCATGTGACTAAAGAACGGCCCCCTTAAAATCCGTTATTCAAAGAGTGATCGAGTGGATAACTGTAAGATATGATTGTATTCCACAAGTCCAACAACTCGATCCAAAAATAGGAGGGGTCGAGTCGACCTTTCTTGCTCGGATGGTTGCAATTGGCTTTGATAGTCACCACTCCCATCAATGAATGAATAAACTTGGAACCCTTTTGATTGACCTATAAATAGTTGGAGGTGTGGAGCCAAATGAGAAATGCCTCATAAAAGGTTAAGCTTAGTGAACAAATGAACCAGAGTAAATGTAGATAAAAATGTGGACATATCTATTCATTCTCCATATCCATAAGCATGTACTTCTTAAAGACACGAAACATTCCCACCTTTGACATACCTTATTACATACTACTGAAAACTCCTATCGTGTAAAAAAAAAAATTCCGGTTACAAATATCCTTGATATATACAAAATTTCTATCGTATAGTGACCTTAAACATGGATGGATTAAGGGACAGCTTTCCACAAAAGTAAGATTGCGTATTTTTTTATCGCAAGTATAGTGATTTATTCGTGTAACTAACGTTTGGTTTTTATACAGTGGAAGAGGATTGTCGAGATACTACTCAGGAAAAGCAAGATCATTTGCCTGCATAGCCGACGTGAATTGTTTGGCAGATCTGAAGAAACAAGAACACCATGATAAAAAGAAGAGGAAGCAGCATTCAGATAGGCAGGCTGTGCAGGTTAATCCGTTATACCGCAGAGTGCAAAGTAGTGAACAATGTGCTACACCTATATATGGCATATAGATCTATGTTGAAAGAGGAAGACACGTTAATTTTTTGTTCGTTTTCTATTATATGAGTCACCATATCGCATTACCAGAAACCATTTAGTATATTTGAAAGAGGTTGATTGCTTCTCTCCTTTACCTTACCAGTTTTGTGTACAAAGTTAGGTGAAATATTCTGTTGGAATAAAATTAAGGAAAAAAACTAGCTATTGCTTCCTCCTCTTCTTGCTCATATCAGAATTCTCATCTTTTCAAGCAAGACTACATCGCTCTTGCTATTGATAGAACACAACATTGTTCTTCCTCGAGATCATCACCAACCTCATAAAGAAGGGCCGATCCATTCAAAGGCGAATTCTTGCCAAGCTTTGCTTTCGTAATCTTGTCAATAACGTCTCTATGCTTAGAGCGATTTGCATTAATCTCAAGATCCAAACATGTCAACTTGCAAACGTATAGCAAAAAATTAGAGGAAGCAAATGTTCAACCAATCAGAACGCAGTTGGGTCCATCAACACTAAACTGAGTACAAGTGTAAAAAGGAACAGACAAATTTAAGGGGGAAACAGAGGATTCAGACCAAACCACAGAACAGACAGCACGATCTGTTTGGCTCAAACGGCTCTACTGGCGTAAGAAGCATCTTTCTTGAAGGATGCTCAAGACAATAAGTCATCCTGCAGGCACAAGCAGAGATAAAATGACAATATCACCAATGAATTACCCACCACCACCACCACCTCCCAAAAAAGGGCCCAAATAATTATACTTCTACTTTAGATCTGTTGGTATTGTTGGATTTACATAACTAAAAATGCGCGAAACTGGGTGTGAAGTAGAGTACAAATAGTGACAGATAATAGGACCTACGGATAGTTTTCGTATCATGTCGCAGCACCTTGATCTCCTCAAATCACAAATAAGCCAGCAATGATGGCATTTGTTGTTGCAACAGAACGCACAATATTGCCAGCAATACCTTCAGCCCCAAAAAGGATATGCACTGGAATCGCAAAAGAAGAAGCTCTGATATTTGCTGCAGCAGTTACAAATTCTACAGCTAACTGATTGTCTTTGTCAAAACTCAAGTTACCAATCTCCTGAGGGGGAGGATGAAGTGAAACATTCAATATCAACAAGAATGAAGAAGAGTAGAACAAGAACACGAGATCTATCAGAAAATGTAATAGCTCGTCTCAAACATTTTCTGGCTTTGAGAAGAACAACTTTAGAGCCTCAAGAAATACTTTACAATTTTCCTTTTAAGGACCATAGATCCCCTGGATTTTTCAAACCCAGAGACACCGTTGCAGACAATGAAAGAGGATCACCATTTGAACTCTTGCCAGATTTCGATTTTGACTAGCAAGGTCGGAGGAAAATACCTATTTGACGTAAATAGGCCTTGGCTTGTTAAAATTTCTCCACATCTCTGCATTTGACAAAGCTTACTCAATGTTATAACCAAAAACATATTGTTTTATGTTTTCCTCCTTTTGCCGTTCAAAAACATCCTCTGCTTGTTTTGATGAGCTAGAATCATCTTTTGAATGCACATTCAAATCATTTTCCTTTGTACCCAACGTGCCACTCCAACATCAGTAGATTTGTGCAACTACTATTGGTCAGCTAGCTAATGTGTGAAATGTAAATAGATGCAATAAGTAATGGTATTGTCTCAAAAGATTTTGAAAGAAGGCGCCAATTGAAACCAAAATTTGATACGACAGATTATGTATTACATCGCCAGTTTTGTTTTATATGTGGGTGAAGCTAAAAAATTCTCAGGAAAATTATACATCAAACAGGATCGAGTTGCATGAGTCTTTCCTCGGCACCAACTTTATTTCATTATGTATCAACCGAAAATTTCATTTGTATTGCTTTCAACAGTGAAAAGGGAAGCATAAGATGCCCAACAGCCCAAGAGCCTGCCAAGTTAACAAGGATTCCCTTGCCTAAGCTAACAACATCGAAATATAGAAAAAACAATAACGATACAGCTGCCAACAGAACCATACTTTTATCCCCAACTGCCAATATTTTTGTACACAAACATGAGAAAATCCTGCTACCCAAAAGTTACAATGCTCAGACCCTTACAATCCATTAGAAGTTAGAATACATAGGGTGGCATGAGCAAAATAAGTTACACCTTAAATAAAAAATTTGAAGTTATCTAAACAAAAACATGCCTGAAGTTTTCATTTTTCTCTTAAACTAGAATCACCTTTCTCGGGTGTGCACAAAGTTAGGGTGAAATATTCTATTGGAATAAAAATCAAGGAAAAAACCTAGCTATTGCTCCCTCTTCTTCTTGCTCATATCAGAATTTCTCATCATCAAGCATGACAACATCGTTCTTACTATTGGATTCTTCTGCTTTTCTTTTATTCTTCCTCTCATTGGCAACGTCGGATAGCTTTCTTTTCTTCCCAGTTATTGTTGGAATGATTCGCAAATCGTCGTCATCTTCAGTCAATAATGGAACAGCTTCAGATGCACTGGATGTGCTCACTTCATTGTCAACGGCTGTCTTGCCATTCTTTTCTGCTGCAAGAGGTTGTATCCATCCTGAGAGAATCATTCCATCAGGTTCTTTCTCCTCGTCAAACTCCTCCCTGAAAATTTTAATGTGTTACTAGAGGTTGAAAAAAAGAGTTCACATTTATTTTGCGGTATGGTATGAGTTTTCTTAAACAAGAAAAAATTTCCTAGAAAAAAAAAGTAGTTTATATAAACGTGTTTGGAAATAAAAAGTAAATTTACTTAGTTTAAGCTTAGTAAAACATGCAACAAGTTTAACAAGAAAAGCAGACCGCACGTGAAACACAGATCATGAGAAAAGATTTTCAAAGGAGATCCAGAATTCGGACTCTCACACTAAACAAAAGAAACAAATAAAGAAATTGAATATGTTAGAAATAAAAGCATTCAAACAGCAGTTATATTGCCATCTTAAATCCAAAATGCGAAACAACAGTGGATTCCTTTTACAAGTAGCAATCGCAGCGTTTCATGATTATTAGCCATGAAGATTTATGCGGACTTCTACTTATATCTCTGCTTCAGTGCTTTATTTATGGGCAAAAATTTGAAGTTAACGGTACCAATAGGGAAAACAACATCAAAACCGCCATCATCAAGGCATGTAGGATCAAGGTGAAAAACTACTGTTTCGCAAAATCATATTTGTCATGGATTAAACAACTCTGTAGCTGGTCCATGGTGTATTCAATACAGGATGGTGGAGCTTCAATACTGAAAAAGTAAATTGGATGTTTCATTTTCTTAACATTTGGAGAGAAGGGAACAAAGTAGCTAATTGGCTTGCTAATAATGGGTACAAAGAGAAATCCTTCAAGATGATACAAGTTGGGGACTCCAATGGAACACCAATAGGCTTATTAAACTGGTTAATATAGAGTTCCAATTTTTCATTTTTAATTGTAAATTTTAAATGTATATTGTAAGATGTTTGTGTGAAATTCCTTGAGGTAAAATTGTTCATTGTCCCTCTCCATGTTAAAATGCTCATATCAATATACTAGGGTAGGGGGAAACAAAAAACCCTTCATTCAACCTTAGATGAGTTGCATAAAAACCAGTCTTCTAAGCTTGACTGGCCTTTATAAAAAATAAAACATTGGTAACCAATATTACAAAATGACAGGTAGCATCAATCTAATACCATAGATGCGTATTAGCAGGAAACCAACAAGCTAAATTCAACACAGAACTTGTAATTAATTATAGATTATGATAGAGGAAAACAATGTTCACGGAGGTGAAGGTGAAGGTGATGCTGATCTTAGTGGAAGAAATAGACTGTGTCAGCAACAAGTATATAAAACTACTCTGTACATAGCAGGCAGGAAGAGCGAATTATGTTTCCTTCACTTTTCATCTCAGAGCAAATTACCCCAAAAAGAATACCATAGTGAAATTTTGGAGGAGAAAAAAGTGTTTGCTTATAAGTTTTAACCAAGCTATTGCCTCGTTCATGATGTAAAAAGACTCCAGATCCTAAAAGCAACTATTAAACACTAATTTTATCATGCTTGATTATACCCTTGCAGCTCCATATGAGAAATTATGAATGGACATAATGGTTAAGGCATTAAGCAAACATCAGGAATAGTGGAGTGGCAGGACACAAACCTATGTTTGATATTGATGCTGCATTTCAGCTCTTGTTGAAGATCCTCGACGGTGAGAATTGTCCCACCCGTGACCGGAGTAGGAAGCTCAGATAGCACCTAACAGATAATATATGAGCTAAATGGCAACTCGTCATTGAAAAGAAAAACTATACAACTAAAGACAATCTACCTTTTCAAGGTTTGCTGCATAATTGGCAACCTCGTCTTCCTCGAGATCATCACCAACCTCATACAGAAGGGCCGATCCATGCATGATCAAAGGCAAATTCATGCCAAGCTTTGCTTTCACAATCTTGTCGACAATGTCCCTCAGCTTAGAGCGATGTGTATTAATATCAAGATCCAAAGGTGTCTACTTGCATATGTATAGCACAAAATTAGAAAGCAGCAAATGTTCAACCAATCAAAATGCAGTTGGGTTCTATCAACACAAAATTGAGTACAAGGGAAAAAGGAACAGATATAGATTTATGGGGGAAATAGAGAATTGAGCTAACCTCAGAACAGACATAGCACGTTTTGTTTGGCTCAAACGGCACTACTGGCATAAGAAGCATCTTTCTTGAAGGATGCTCAAGACAATAAGTCATCCTGCAGGCACAAGCAGAGCTTGTTAAAAAAGCAGTTACAAATTTGAAATTGCAATAAAAAAAGGCAATACTGTTTGTGACTGTGTTATGCCATTGTCCCTACTTTTTAAGCAGTAAAATAGGGTGATAATTTAATGCAGCTTTATATTCATGCAATATGAAAAAATATAAAAGAATAGGAGAGAGTGCAGGTAAGTGCTCGACAGAGAGATGGCGAGAATAAAAGAATAACAGTGGTTATTAGTCACCAATTTAAGAAGTTCCTCCATAGATTCTAACCAAATAAAATGTCATTATAATCAATAAATTATCCACCACCACCACCAACCCTAAAAGGGCCCAAATAATTATAAATTTCTACTTAAGTTATTATCTATTGGGTCTTGTTGGACTTGTTGCATAAATAAAAATGCGTGACAAAGGAATAGAGTACAAATAGTGACAGATAATAGGACCTACCTATAGTTTTTGATATCATGTTGCAGCACCTTGATCGCCTCAATCACAATCAAGCCAGCAATTGTGGCATTTGTTGTTGCAACAGCATGCACAATATTGCCAGCAATACCTTTAGCCTCAAAAAGGCTATGCAGGGGAATCCCAAAAGAGGAGGCTCGGATATTTGCTGCAGCAGTTACAAATTCTACAGCTAACTGATCGTCCTTGTCAAAACTCAAGTTACCAATCTCCTGAGAGGGAGGACGAAGGTAAACATTCAATATCAACAAGAACGAAGAAGAACAAGAACATGAGGTCTATCAAAAAATGTAATTACTCGTCTCAATACCTTTTCTCGCTTTGAGAAAAACAACTTCAGAGCCTCAAGGAATACTTTGGAATTTTCCTTTAAGGACCATAGATCCTGTGGATTTTTCAAACCCAGCGACGCCATTGCAGACAGTGAAGGAGGATCGCCATTTGAACTCTTGTCCAGATTTCCATTTTGACTAGCAGGTTCAGAGGAAAATACGTCTTTGACATAAATAGGCCTTGGCTTGTTACGATTCCTCCATGTCTCTTCATTTGACAAAGCTAACTCGGTGTTATAACCAAAAACATGATCATATATTCTGTTTCCATATTGTTCTAAGTTTTCCTCCTTACGCCGTTCAAAAACGTCTTCTGCTTGTATTGATGAGCTAGAACCATCTTTTGAATGCACATTCAAATCATTTTCCTGATTTTTGTCCCCAAATAATTTTGCAAAAAGCAGATCCTTTGCCCATACAATACAGTGAACAAACTGCAACATTAAACGATATTGTAATAGCATCCTAGAAATAGAACCGCAATCTCATAATTGAGGAAGACTTGAAACAACAGGTCACTCATTTTCCAACAAATAACTACTATTAGTTGTTAAGATCAGAACAATACTAATTTCTTAAGCTATCGGAGTAGCAAAACATGTGGTGGTTGAAAATAACCAAATATCTTAAATCATAGAAAGGTTAATCAAGGTTAATCATTTTGGGTTATATAAAAACCACAAAAATATCTAAATTTTTCGACAACTCAAATAAAAACATGGAGTCAAACAACTTCATAGTTAGACCGAAGAAGATTACTAACCAATGCAAGTTAAGTGTTAGATTTATATATCATCGCCAGGGTTCTATAAAATAGCATAATTCATGATAGAAGCATATTCCAATTCAAATTACACAAAATAGTTTAACGTACTCAGTAACTAAAGGAAGTAAAATAATAAGGAGATGGTACCTTCGATGGAGTACTGGTGATGGTGCATACAGGGTAAGTTTTTGGAGCAGGTTTAGGCTGGCATTCATAACACTCAGTTCTGCCCTTTACATGTACAGTAACCTGCATCATGCAAAAGACAAATTTAAAGGGTAAGAATGAACATGATTAAGAAAACAGAAATGTCAGTAGACTTATGCAACAACTATTGGGTCAGCTAGCTAAAGCAAGCAATTAATAATGGTAATATCTCATCCTGAAACCAGTAATAACGTAATATACATTCAACGCCTGTGAATAATGACAAATATGGTATATTACTAGTATCCAATAAAATAAAAAGTTAAAATGCCAGTTGAATAGGAGTGCTAACTATCCCTTCAAAAGTAATACAAGAAAATACAGTTACCTGTCCTAGAAATCCAGTTGTCCCACTTTCAACCAATGGAACACCAGCTGCCAAGCAAAGGCGGTTCACATGTCGTCTAGCATCCAAATTATCGAGCCCATTTAAAACAACGTTGAATTGCTTAAAAAAATCAACATTGAAATCAGGGTCTTTGACATTGGCATGGTATGGTGTTATGCTGATGTCGGGCCTAAATTTCAATACAGCATCCCGAGCGACCTGGTCAAATATTTAACGAAATTATGTTAGGACCTGAAAATCCGGCAACTAGTATGAGAGGGCGGGGATGGTTATTTACTTACTTTGGCCTTGGATTGCCCAACATGGGATTGTCTAAACAAGAATTGCCTGTTTAGGTTGCTCACTTCGATGGTGTCCATGTCAATCTACAAGCAGAGGAAAATATATTTAATCATAAAAGAATTGAACTGCACCCTTCCATCAGGTATTATGCAGGTTAGAAAGGAGAGATGCTAACGCCAACCTCGCTTCTCAAAGTAAATTTTATCAACAATCAGCATTTACTAAGAGAATATCATATTGCAATAATTTTTTTTTTGAAAAGTAAAAAAATATTATATTAATCAAAGGTAATACACAGGAAGTGTATCATCAGTACAAATCG
>CAIGRB010056140.1:32499-50068 GCA_903798255.1 Fraxinus quadrangulata
AAAAAAAAATGGGGCCCAAATAACGGAAGAATTGACACTTTGTGTGACGCAATAATAAAAAGTGCATATCATTCACCTATCCGTCCTCGGCATTTTAATAAAATTAAGATTGTATTTTGTGGGGATTAAAATTAGATTTTTTGTGAATTGTAATAGAAATTTTTGAAATGTGTGATTAAAAAGATGTGAGATCCATGAAAGGTGTGGTTAATATTGATTGTTTGACTTAAACTTATATTAAATCAGATTTTAATCCGACCCAAACATGCCATAAATATTAAATATGATAAAGGTAGAAAAATCGATAAGTTAACAATGAATTTTAAGTTGAAATATGCCGTTTTGAACAAATAATCAAATAAATGGTTTTATTTAAATATAAAATTCATAATTTTGAATCAGTGTGATTAAAATTCATGATTCAGTAGTAGTTTTGACCCTTTTTCTTACTTTTAAAATCTGATTAAAATGATTGTTAGGCGTTCAATAATTGGTGGAACAATAATATAAATTCATCATAGTTTTGTTTCTCCCGATGACTCGTGGACGACCTTTTTTATTTATATATTGTTTTATTTGAACATAAAATCCATAATTTTCGAATCAACGTGTAATATAAACTACATTTTTTCTATTTTTTAAACTCTAATTACGCTGACAATTAGGTGTTGAATAGTTGTATAATAATAATAATAATAAAATATTTATAATTTTGTCCTCATTGTCCACTTCACACTCCACGATAAAACTAAAGACGGAACAAAATAAGAGAGTAAAAGAACACGAATTAATAAAAAAGAAAAGAAAGCAAAATAGCAATAAGTTCTAAGCCTAAATCGGCAGTTACTCAAATGTAGGACTAGTTTTTATTTTGACCCTTTTTTTTTCTATTTTTTTAACCTCGTTACGTTATGGTTAGATGATCAATAGTTGGTGGAATAATTAAAAAGAAAAAAAAAATCATATTTTCGTACTATCATCGACATGTCATCTACTTCATTAGAGCATTTTCAAAAAACTCTTTAAACATCATATGCTTCTATTTTAAAAAAGTCAACCCTTAAAATTGTGCTCCAAAAAACTCTTTAAAATAACATTTTAAAATAAATAGTGAATTTAGCTCTTTGTGTTTAAATGTATTCAAAGTATTTCAATTTTGAATGAAAAATAATATATAATTTAAAGGAAAGCTTGAGAAAATAACATATGGAGAGAAATGATAAATATTTTTTGAAACTAATAAAACCAATGGTGCGTTTGTTTTCCATTATTGGGAGAAAAATAAAGTAATGAATAGTATTTTTTAGAGAATGTTTGGTTGAAAGTAAAATAACTTTATTGGTTTATGTGTAGAATATTTTATTTGGTGAATATGTGGTGGAGAATTTTACTGTAACAAACGATTTTTTTGGAATAATGGTAGACAAATAGGGGCTAAGTGTTAGAGATAAATAGCATGTTGGAGTACTTAAAAAATTTACTCTTTAAATTGTAAAATATGCTCTATAAAAATAGAATTTCTTGAAAATGCTAAAAGCTTAAATAAAAGAAAAGAATGTTAAAAAAATAATATATTAAAAAAGGTATGTTTATAAGTTGAAATCTACATTTTCATACAATAATCAAATACATTTTTTTATTTAGAAATAAAATCCTCCTTGAAGTTTACGTCTTTCCTCAACATCTCAACTTGTTTGGCTTGGATCCCACTGCGGTCTACTTTATGAGCTCAATTGTCAGTATAACCAATAGCACGCGCGTCTTTCCAGTGTTTGTGGATCCATGTTCATTGTTATTTGGGAGATCGCAATTGTATTCGTCATTGTCCATGATACTCGAGATATTGCAATGGGAGTTACAATATATATAATTTAGGTGTGGATTATGTATATGGTACTCATCATGTCGATCCACAATTCTAGAGCCATCAATAGACCTCCTTCATCGCTCGTATACCGACATTGAACTGCCAATCATTGGCTACTCTTAATGATTATCGGTAACCTCAAACGGTATATGTATTCGAAGAGCAAAATATAGTACATGTAGGAAGATTTCAATTTTTCGATGTTATTTTCTCATTCCAAATGTACCGATTCACCACCATCTCCCTCCAACTTTCTTTATCAATTATTTCATGAGTTGCGTATAACTACTTCCATTGCATTCAAGTATATTTACACGTGTACATAAATGTCGCTAATATACATACCCCATCTCTCATTCCTTTAGCGGACCAATTAATTGATTTCGAGTAGAACCCTTCAAAAAGAACGAAAGTACAGGAATCGCCTAGCTTATCAACTGCATGGAGTTGTTGCGTCGAACCTTCAAAAAGCGGCTTATGCGTTTATTACCTAGCCACATAGGACAAGATATTATCTCTTTCTCCCAAGTAGGAAATACGGTGTTAGTTTGAATTGTAGTTGAGCCACCACTTACGGCATTCTTTGCCATTCTAGTATTCACGCCTTTGGCTCTCCACATTTCTTACATATTTCACTTGCAGTCCAACCAAGAGTCATTCTTTATGTCATATTTATGGTGAAACATTAACTAAATGAAGTTTCACCAAGGCTAAAGTTAATAAATACGGGGTTTCAGAATGAAATCACGAATGAAGGGTTAATACCTAAGAACTAACACGATTATAAAAAAAATTAGATTATCACGCTCTACACAAGGCATAAATTATGGTGTCAGAAAGCTTATCAAATCAAAAGTTCAATTATATTTTACAAATCTTAAATCATAATCATGTACAAAAAGTTACGCTAGAAAAGTATAAGGGGGTCAACCCCTTTATATAAGGAAAATTGACCCACAAGTGTGATAGGTAGTCGGTCCCTATTAAGTGAGGGGGTTGATCCCCTTTAGCAATACATATATATATAAAAAAGGATAATATCTTATGGGAGAATTTCGATTTTTTTTTTTCAAAAAAAAATAAAAAATGAGAATTACTCTTCCCTTATTTATAGGGGGCTAGGGATTTGAGTGAAAATTATTTTCTCCAATATATTTTTGACTCACGGTAAACTCAAAATTTATAATTTTTATTTTTCAAATATTAAAACAATCATTATAAAATCAAAAAAATTCAAAAAAATAATTTTTTGCAAAAATAAAAAATAAAATTACGAGGTACTATGACTTACTCGTAAGTTGTGATGTAGATGAATAGCACTAATCTAAATCTTCAGAGAATCTCAAATGTTAATTCATTAAAAAAGTTGCCACTTCAGCTATAATGGTCAATATTCTCCAATGCAACATGTCTACGACTGTGTCTAGTTGACATGACAAGAATAAAAGTGAACATTGTAAGTATAACCGTCTAGATGTAGAGATTTTTCTGGTGGATCTAGTCACCATAATTTAATATTTTGCCCTCCCATTTCCTAATAGTAAATTACGTTGTCTTTCTATTTTTACATCTAGAAAGTCTTCGGTATACTTTTTATTGTCACATTAGCTACATATACCTAGATATATCGTATTATATAAGAGCTTTTATAGACATTATCCGTTAATAATATTTTTAGTGCAACTCACATTAACATTGATATTCTCTTACTTCTATCTTACTTTTTTAGCAAAAGTCGTACCGACTCATGTGAAGTTACACATTTAAATCAAAATTAAAAATATTAATTTCATACCTATTTAATCTTATCGTGTGAGATCTTATTTGTTATATAGTAAAAAAAGTAGTTAGTATCTCAGTAGAAATAAATATCTCTATAATTTTTGAAGGTATATTTCAATTATACATGTACTAAAACAACATTGAAAAGGAGAATAGAATTTAAAACGAGGCCGTCATTGATCTTTTTTTTTTGTCTTTCTATTTATTTTTATGTTTTATATACTCGCGCAGAATAAATTTTACTATAAATAAATTAAATAAATTTTCAACCATATAAAAGTATTTGCTGGCATCAAGCAGCAAAACTTAAATAAGCAAAAGAAAGACAACGTTAAAATCAAATATTTCTTGAGCTTTTCAAAAGAAACACGACAAAAATAAAAAGTTATATGTTAGTTTTGTAATTCACATATAAGTATTTTGTTATATATAATGAAATAATTGAATAAATTAATTTTCTGAAATTTGGTTTAATTGCATAAGCTCATATATGAGCAAGTATAAATTTCGAATAAAAATTTAAAAGAGATAAATATTAAAAATAAAAGTCAGTAAGAAGCAAGAGCAAAATATAGTAAAGCGTGCTACTATTTGAGTGTGTAGTTCGAAAAAAGTGAGAAATATAAAAAAAAAGCATGCTACTCTTTCGAATAAGAGCATGTTTGTATCCAATTTTATATTAAGAATGTATTTTGAAATAGTAGATCGATAAATAATGCGTGGTTAAAAAATAAGGAATTTTTTTAAAATTATGTGTAAATTTCGTGGTTAAACAAACGAAACAAATGAATAGGTGTCATAAATTGAATTAATGATCTACAACGTGTGCATACAGTAAAAAGTAAAAATAGAATAGTCATCATGAGGATTAATTATTTTTAGTGAATTTTGATAAAAATAATGAAATATGTGATTGAAAAATTATGAAATTAAAATTTTAACCTTAACCTCCGCAAAAATGGTCTAAATATCATTTATTTTGTTTGAATTGGTATTTAAAAATGAAAAAAAGAAAAAATAGAATAAAACATCATGACCATGCGACCCCACCCATCTCACATGTCAACTCTTATGTACACGAAAATTAATCCAAACATCATTTATGAATAAAATGAGTGGACAATTTACCACGTGTTAATATGACTTTGTCCCACCAATTTTTTTCTCCTATGTCTATATACCTACCCCTAAAAAATTTTTAAAAACAAATTGCTTGGCGTAAAACCCTACCATTTTTAATCTGTCCCAAAAATTGGTTCCGATTTTTCCATCAGGTGCGTAAATTGGAAATCATATTCAATTTTGTACTCAAGATTGTTCTAATTCTTGCTGCACTGCGATTACCAACATGCATTCTGCTTTGTGGTTGAATTAATTAGTCTTCTTACTCTTTATGTGTGTGATTTTAGTTATCATGGGTATAGCAACTGACAGCAATTATGCAACTCCATTTCCGAAAAGGTTTCCGGCCAGTAGCTCCAGTGGTAATTTCTTTACCATTTATTTACAGATCTCTCTTGGCACATATACTCACACACATACACGTCTATGGCTGCATGTATGATTTTTGGTAAGGTTATGTCATTTATGATTTTATTTGTTTTTTTACACGTTGAAATTGATTTTAATATACTCTTCAGAAATGCTGATTTAACATTATATGTAATTTCTTCTTTTCTTTTGGGGGTGGGGGGTGGGAGAAGGGGCTATTTTGAAATAAAAAGAAATTAAGTTTATTGGGTTATTCTATGTTTTGGAGAAAGTTTATTTGGTTGATTTGTCATATTTGTACTGGCGTCTGTTGGCATTTGCAACATGCCACACTTTGTAGCACATCTACATTGCATTGTCTAGACTAGTGATGAGAAAATTGTTAAATGTAAGGATAGTTCCATTACTGGGTGAAAGCAATTTAACATTACAAGAGAAATCTAAGAGGGCATGTATCCTTTGGGGAGCTTCACGGCCATTACTAATCACAACAAGAATACAACAATAAGAGCATCTCCTTGAATACTTAGTAAATTTACCATTTATGTGCATTTCGTATGAAAAAGGACCTTTCTGGGTAAGGGTGGCATATGGGATACTTCGAAGTAAGGTCCTAAATGAATAGTGCTTGGGGTGCATTTGTGGGCTAATTTTGGATAATAATGGGCTTGATTGCACCCCAACCACTTGATATAGCTTCTGGGAAAGTGGTTGCATCTCTCTACGTCAAGTAATGACAATAAGTGGGGGTGGACGCGATCCGATTCCATTCGATTCGGAAGATAACCAAATCAAAATGAGTACCTATGGATATTTTAAAAATAGAACCACTTGTTTCGTCTGTAGTTATGGAACCGATCAACTGGTTTTGGTTTGGTCTGGTTCCATTCCTTCAATTGAAGTCTTCAAATTCACTAAATTGCATGAATTAAGAATTTGTGAACATGGATAAAAAAGAGGAACACTTTTCTAACCAAGGATCGGACTAATTGCACCAGGCGCTATATATACTAAAAAAAGTCGGGTTAGATTGGATTTTCTATTTTAGGTATTAGAGCTGAGAACTGGATCGAAACCTCGGTTTTAATACTAAGTACCAATTGGAATGTTTGGTCCATTTGGTATGGTAACTTTTGCCCACTAAGTAATTTGTATCCAGCTTGTGTGTGCTTGATGTTGAGTTTGAATAACAAGCTTAATTTTTTTTGTTTAAAACGATGTTTGGTGGCAGTAAGATTGCATTATGATAATTCGGGTAACGCTGAACAATATATTAGTACTTAGCAAGAATCCAAGGAAGTAAGATGTTACCAGGGGCATGGGGGTTGGACTGCAAATGGGAGGTTTTCTGTAAGTAGCAGTATAGACATTTGATGTTAAAAAGCCAGAAAAGACAAATTCATACATTTAAAGGAAACTAGGTATAAATTTGCTTTCTATGAAGTGCTTTCAATGGATGCCTGTGGGCAAACCGGACTATAGTATTTGCCTTTTTACTTGATGAATAAGTTCATTTAATATGCACAAGAAGTCCACATGCATATGGACTTTTTTTTTTCTTTGTATGTAAACACTATAAATATATGAGATAGGAAATAGTCTTAATAAAGTCCTTTCGGAACATTTTTTTGGCATTCTTTATTTCCTCAAAGTAGGCAATTTGAAATGGCAATAAGTTTATCTATAGAACTGTTTGTTCTGTTATTGCAGTTGTAATAATATCAAGAAAAGCAAATCTCTGAAAACTCCTGGAAGCTTCATTATTGAATGCAAATGCTTGATGGAATTGTCGCCAAATATATCTAAGGATTTTGATATTTGTATTTCTAAATGGGCTGAAATTAGTCAATAATATGGATCCTTGCCTATGTTTTGTTGTGTTTCATGTCTCTATTGACTTTTGAGTGCACAGACCCTGCATCTACCAAAAACAAAAGAAAAATATAAGAGAGCACAAGGTGAAGTTCGTCATTTGTATTCATTGATTTTACCTTTTTTATCTACAGATTTACGTTCCAGTGGGTGGAAAAGGATAAAAGTTGATGAACGAAGTGGTTACAATGACATACCCTTTTCTTCTGGTTGGCGTGGTGAATCTGACCTGGAAAAGCAAGAAGCCTGCTTAAAAGTCATTGATTATTCGGATCCATTCTCAATAAATAGTTTGCTGAAAGAGTTGGATTATGGCCAGTATGGAAGCGTCACTAAGGATATTGAGGATCTTCTTATCCAGAGGAATAATTTATTAGATTCTTACTATGCAATAGATCCTATTCTTCCATTCAAGTGTTTGGCTGTGCAAAATAACAAGGCATCAGAAGTACCTGGAGCAACTACAAGTAACGTCATTAACTTAGAGGATGATCCTGATGGGTGTAATGATGTAGTCAAACGGTTTGTTCCGGCTGCACTAGTCCCTTTGCCTGGAACTGTTGTTATACTTGATTCAGACGACGAAAATGTTAAGGAAGAGAAGCCGTTATGTCCCTTTCGGGAAGTTGAATTGAAGAAACCTCCTGGCCACCTTCTTATGAAGGACTTTTTGGTAGGAACTTTTCTTTTGTCTACCATTTTTTCCCATCATTAAGCCCATGTTTGGTTCAGCTAAACTTATGATTTCGTGGGACCCACTACTTTACAGCCACATTCCATCAACATTTATCAATATCTACTAAAACTCGGATTTTTATCTAAATGAAACATGGGCTAAATCGGTTATTATTGACCTTGCCAGACAGGCATCAAGACATGTCCAAATAAGCACGCGAGATTTGTGTCCGGCCAGATAAATGACAAAAATTAAAAGAAATGTCCATACATCAATTCTTGAGTTTATTGATCAATAGCTCCAACTCTCGGCCCCTGTTAAGTTAATTTCTGTGAAAATGTAGCTCCAGTAAGACTCTCTCTCTCTCTCTAGATAAAGACACTGTGTAGTCATGTGCTTTTTGAAATTTGAACAGCTGTCTAGTTCATTAGAAATAGTCAATAGAATATGACACGAAGTAGTTTAAAGATGATTATGGGAGGACAATTTGTTGAAGATTTTCCTAGGTTTTTTGGGCGTAGACGAGTTTCGAAGTATACTAGAAAGAACGAGAATTGTATAATTTGGATTATACATCTGTTATTGTTTCGTGTATTTCTTGTTGTGTTACTATTATTTAGGCACTCTTGAAATTGTTGTTTGTACCTTGATTTGTATATTGTTCAACCCCATAATTTATTTTGCATTAGGCAACCATTTGAACATTTAGGGAATTTTTAAAGCTTAGCAGTGTTTATGAATTTTACTTTTAATTTCCCCTTCGAAAAAAAGATTTTATTACACAGAAGAAATTTCTGGCTTGAAAACCCTGTGGGGGTGATTGACGCCATTTGAATGTAGCTTTACCTACAGTTCATCTTCTCTGATTTATTTATGTTTTTGATGCTACTAATCTTTTCCGTTTGACTGTTGGTTGTGATTTACGGCTTCTTATAACTTACAACCTTCCACTAGTTTGAGGATTAACAAATTTATTTATTTTTGAGTGGGGTGGTACTGGTAGATAGTTTTAAAATACATGTTTTCTGGGAGGATAATAATTATCTTTTGCATTAAAATTATATGCCGTTTTATTTCTTTGATGGCATTGCCACTCAGCTTGGGGGTGTCATAACCAAATGCAGGAACAAAATTATGCTCAGAGCCGAAGTTCAACAGAAAAATATGAACATCTTGCTGGTGAAACTGAACTAGGAAAAGATAAAGGTGTATACGTTGGCACAGGGGATGACATGGAAGTGGACGAAGATGATGAACAAATTGACAATGGTTATGATGGTCTGGATGACATCTGGAAGGAGATGACTGTTGCGTTAGAGTGTTCAAAGGTAGGAGAAATTTGTATTTGAACTCTTTTGTATTAATTGATATTATTCGTGTCATAAAATTCTATCCAATATGAATATAAATGCTAACAACATACCATCAGTAAATTTTCTGGTTTAGTAATGTACTTTTTTCTACATTAGATGTCCTGTAAGTGTTGAGTTGGCATCTCAGTAACAGCCACAAAAGATCGCCAAATTTAGTTCACGTGACAGAATTGCTGAATTCGATGAAGTGGTCTAACCTGACACCAAATTGAAGTCTAGTGACCCAATTGATATAAATTGAAGTCCCAATTGAAATTGACGTCAAAGCGTAGAATCCAATGCATAACACAGACACTTTGAAGTACTGAAAGGACAAATTCTTGCTAATGGAAACCAGGTTACAAATTATTATTTTAAAAGGGTTTACGAGGCAGGCTGCGTAACTTCTTCTATGTGAGAACGGGAGTAGTAAACTGAATTTATGGAAATACAAAAACTGAAAGCTCATACTAATTGGAACTAATCAAGAATGTCAGTGTTTTACCTTCAAGAGGTCACATCCTTGAATCTTACTACAAACTCTTTAGCTTCTAATGTTTGATTTGAGGTTGCAATTCAAAATTGGTCAGTTGCTGTGAAGTTTTCTAGTATTCAAATTAATTTATTGAATATTGTAATGTCTCTAAAATCACATTACAAAAATGTCTTTATTTGTTGATTTTTTGACCTTGACCTTTTTGATATTTAATAGGATACAGATGCAGATTTTCCACCCGATGAACCCGAAGCTGAGGGTGGAGAAGATTGTGAACATTCCTTCATACTGAAAGATGATATTGGTGAAGTATGTCGCATTTGTGGAGTTATTGGGAGAGGGATTGAAACCATTATTGAATACAATTTCTCGAAGGTATGATTCCTATATGCTTTCAAGTTGTAAAAAACTTGGAATGGTTTGCTAGTTATTGTATGCAGATGGCACTCATTTTTGGTAACTATACAGTTTGTGTCTTTATTCTTGCTAGCTGCTCGTATATAAATTTTGTTAGTTACTCCTTGCAAAGTTCTGGTCTCCTAATTGGAGATCTCTTTTTTACTCATTATGCATCATGTAGAACTCAATGCACGCTTCTAAACACTTCATAATTGAGTTGGCACCAAATATAGACTTAATTTGTCTTTCGGTGATTATTTGGAACTCCTTTTTACTGAGCCTCATTTTCGTTTCTAGATATAAATTATACTCCAAAGTCTAATCATATGAAGCAATGCCTATTTGTTTTTATTAATCAAATCATCTCACAAAGAAGATCTAGTTCAGACAACTAACTTTCCCTACTATAAACTATTCAGGTCACGAGGAGTACAAGAACTTATAGATATGAAGGATGGTCTTCCAAAGAAACAGATCAAACAGAAATACTCCCTGATGGGTTCACACCATCCGCTACAGAATTTACTGTTGCTGATATTTACCCACATCCACGGCACAAGAGGGTGATGAAGCCCCATCAAGTTGAGGGCTTCAATTTCCTTCTCAGCAACCTGGTGACTGATAATCCAGGAGGTTGTATTATGGCTCATGCTCCTGGTTCAGGAAAAACCTTCATGATTATCAGTTTTCTTCAGAGTTTCATGGCCAAATACCCGCATGCAAGACCACTGGTAGTGCTACCGAGGGGTATCTTAGCAATATGGAAAAAAGAATTTCTGAGATGGCAAGTGGAAGACCTACCTCTGTATGACTTCTACTCAGTAAAAGCAGACAGTCGATCCCAGCAACTGGAAGTTCTAAAGGAGTGGGCAAAAGAGAGGAGCATACTCTTTTTGGGTTATAAGCAGTTCTCTTCTATAGTGTGCGACAGTGATACTGGGAATATTCCTGCTGCATGCCAAGAGATTTTACTGAAATGTCCTTCCATTCTGATCTTGGATGAAGGACACACCCCAAGAAACCAGGACACTGATGTTCTGACCTCCCTTGAGAAAGTCCAGACGCTGAGAAAGGTGGTGCTTTCTGGTACACTCTACCAGAACCATGTGAAAGAAGTTTTCAACATCTTAAATCTTGTTCGTCCAAGGTTTCTAAAATTGGAGACTTCTAAAATAATCAAGAGGCGAATTCTGAGCAGGGCTGAAATGTCGAGTAAAAGGAACTCGATGAAAAAGGTCACGGACAATGAATTTTGTGAATTAATCGAGCACTCTCTCTTAAAGGACGAAAATCGTGTGAGAAAAGTGAATGTTATACAAGATCTACGGGAGCTCACCAGGAGAGTCTTGCACTATTACAAAGGAGACAACCTGGATGAACTTCCAGGACTTGTTGACTTCGCTGTCTTTCTTCAACTGAGCCCCAGACAAAAGGTCGAAGTTAGAGAGCTGAAAAACTTGGCAAGAAAATTTAAAATAAATGCTGAAGGGAGTGCAATTTATGTCCACCCACAGTTGAAGGCTCTGTCAAAAAATTCTGGAGTGAAAGACAGAGTCGATGAGGCGAAAATTGATGGAATTTTGGAGAAATTGGATGAGAGAGAAGGAGTGAAGGCTAAGTTCTACCTGAATCTTCTCCAACTCTGTGAATCCTGTGGTGAGAAGCTGCTTGTTTTCAGTCAATACCTTCTGCCTCTGAAATTCCTGGAGAGATTGACCGTGAAGGTAAAGGGTTATAGGCTCGGCAATGAAATGTTCATGATCACGGGTGAGTCAGATTCTGAGACTCGAGAGTCTTCCATGGAGAGATTCAACACTTCTCCCGATGCTCGAGTCTTCTTTGGTTCGATTAAAGCGTGTGGTGAAGGGATTTCCCTTGTAGGGGCTTCGCGTATAATTATATTGGACATTCATTTGAACCCGTCAATTACCCGCCAAGCCATAGGACGTGCCTTTCGACCTGGCCAGCTTAAGAAGGTATATGCTTATAGATTGATTGCTTCTGGTTCTCCAGAAGAGGCAGACCACAAGACCTGCTTTAAGAAGGAAAGCATAGCAAAGATGTGGTTTGAATGGGATGAGCATAGTGGTCAACAAAACTTCGAAATGGAGACTGTGGATGTGAAAGAATGTGGAGATTTGTTTTTGGAAACTCCACGGTTAAGGGAAGACATCGTTGGTTTGTTCCAGAGGTAAGTGAACTTCACATTCTCTTGCATAATTATCTTACACACCCTCAATTTATTTATTTAATTTTTTCGATCTTGTCATTGTCAGGTAAATGGTGACAACAATGCTGAGATTCACTTGTTTATAGTATGTCCCTGTCATGTATTTTGGGCTTATTTTCTTCTAACAAGTGGCCTTAGGTTGCTGCATAATTCTTCGTGTGAATTTCTGGAATGTATATAGATTTTCATTTGAACTCGTGAATGTGACTGGAAATGAAGATCATTTCTGTTTCTGAATCTGTTAATTTACATTCAGAAATGACCGCAGATAGATAATTTTGGTATTGCTTATGGTTGTTCATAGCTGGCATTTTTTTGCCAATAATAGCTTTGAGTTTACCCTTTGAAGTCGATTCAATAAGGTAAATGAAGATTAAAAAAATAGTGATTGTTGAATATTTGAGATAAACCTGGCTATGCAGTTACATATATACTACCCTTTCTATGTACAAATTACAGTGAGACGTTTATTCAGTTAATTTTAGAGTTGGTCTATATTTGATTGTGTGGAGCTAGCCTCAGAAAGTGATTGTTTGTTGCCTATTTGGTGAGAAGCCATTTTGTTTATTTTTCTGCTTTTGTGCTAACCCTTATTTTGAAATCATTGACATAGCACTTGTAGTGCTGATAGATTCCCACCTTTGTTTGGTTATGTATTATGAATATGGAGGTGTAAATAGTGGCGGGCCTAGTTGAGTCTAGCATGACTCAGCTGTAGAGCCAGGCCAGGTCGGCTGATGGCTTGGTCATGATGGGTTTGGTCGAGCTTTTCACAGGCGTAGCAAATAAATAGAATTCGGTGCTATGTCAATTCCATACAATACGGGGAATTTATATACACATATGAAGAGAATATTGTAGGTTGGTCTATAAAAAATGAAGCCTCTAACTTTATCCTAGAGTAGAACTTTATAGACTAAGAAATAGAAATTATGTTAAGAAAGAAATAGATAAATCTTTCTTTCTTACCATACAATCGAATTCATAAAATACTGTCGATTATAGTCCGCTCATTTCATTTAAGACACAAAATTGGAATCATTTTCATTTCATTTTACTTCGTCCATTTTTTTATAAGAACTCAGAAGGAAAGTTTCATTCAAATTAATTTGAAAATTTAACTGAATTAATCATTTGGAGTGACTGTTTTTACGTAAATGATAAGTAGAAAAGTGGTAGGAACTAGAATCAATAATGCAAGAATATTGACTTTCATAATCTCATCGATTTTTTTACTTCGCAATAACTCGGTATTTAATCCCATAGAGATGATAAATCTTTTGCTTGTAAATTTAATGAATGAATTACCTCTCGACGATCTTGAATTCGATTAATATCATGAATAACAATAATTGAGCTATCAAATTAATTCGTCGTCGAGACTTGAATAGTATAACATATGAAGTTCTTTTATCCATACCGAATCCAAATTTGGATTCCTAACCCAATTAGTTCAAAATTCCTTTATTTATCATTTGTTTCCCTTCTTTTTTCAATAACCTACCCTACGTCTTCCTTATACAATCATCTGATGAAGTATTATCAGATTTCCCTTCCATCAATTANATAAATAAATAAATAAAGACACAACCCGACACAATTTAGCCATCGTTTGGCCTCCATTAAATTTGTTATTTATTTCTCTCTTTCTATCAATCGTACATTCTCTAATAAAATAATTGTTGTGAAATCAATCACTGAATTGAGATGTTGAAGCTATATGACAAATAATGAAGTTTTAGATCAAGCAAAAGAATAATAAAGATAAGAAATATGGTAGATGAATGAAGATATTTTATTGGTTCAAGAATAATGGAGAAGTGAGAAAATTACAATATATCATATAATTCTAGTAATATATTTTCTCGCACTCATAAAATTGTATAAAAAAGTTTAGTATTTATAGAAATCATGTGGGGGATGTTTAAACCCTCTTAGTAGAGTTGTTGACGAAATATGATGTCAAAAATCGAGTCCAAAACGAAAAATGAGAGAAAACGTGGAAAACTCGAAACATGTTAGGTAGGCGCCGCGGCAACGGGTGTTCTGCCCGAATTCCACCAAGGAATGAACTGACATCGTCAACAATAATCAAAAATTAATTTCTCCAACAAAACATAAAACTCTACCTCTTTCAATGAATACAAGCACTACTCTTGTAGAATTATCTCAAATTTCCAAAAATCATAATGATTTTATAATTTACCAAACTGGGATGTCACACACCCAAGGCATAATCAAATTCAAATGCTTTTAAAGAAGGTCCATTGCTAGATTGTATATATTCTACTCCATTTAAAGCATATTCAACAAAATCAGCATCAAAGTGCCCTTTTTCACTAGGTCCATCCCTAGCAGTTGAATACAATGGCACCGCAGGTGATGGTGGCAAAGCGACATTATTTATATTTCATGAATTCCGCCGAGTAGTATTCTTCATATCCGACCCTTTACGAGCTCCAAATGTATGGTACCAAACTGAATGTCCACCACGATACTGAACCTGTGCGGATTGATTCTTCTAAGTTCTGCACGACCCTGCAAGATGTATAAATGAAACATTTTCTGTCCTTCCAATACAACTTGGGCATCCTAACAAACCTTTAAAACTCCACATCCACCAAAGAACTCATAACCCTTTGAATTAAGGATAGACAACGAGATAAGATTCTTTTTCAAATTCAGAACATGTCGAACCTGGTCAGGTGTTCTAATTGTTCCATCCAATAGCTTCAATCTTACAGTACCAATTACAGCAACCCGACAATGTGCGATGTTTTTCATAACCACGATACATTTGAAAACATTTTCATATGTAGCAAACAAATCCTTATTAGGACACATATGAAACATACAAGCTAAATCAAGAATTCAATCCTCCTCCGGTTTAGACTCGACGCTAAATCAAGAGATCATCGTCAATGTTCTCCGCGAGGTCTGCTTTGCTTGAAGTATCTGATTGATTCCCATATCGACTTGCAACCAACCTTTCTTTATTCTGCAATTTGTAACAATCATTCTTCATGTGCCCTTCTTCTTGCAGTAGTTACAAATCTCATTACTAAACTTACACTTCGATCTGCCCCTTTTAGAACCACCATAAGCAACCAGGCTAGGCCTTCTCCATCTCTGGCTTCAGAAACCAGATGCTTCATCTTCTCTTTTGAATACAAAACATCATACACTTTCTCTATGGTGAGAGTATCACGATTATACAAAATCGTCTCTAAATGAAGAAAACGAAGCGGGCAACGAACACAATATGATCAAGGCCAAATCTTCTTCATCATACTCTATTTTCAAAATTTCCAAATCAGCGACGATCTCTTTAAATACAGTCAGGTGATCTACCAATGATCCTGCTTCTGCCATTCGATGAGAGTATAAACGTTACTTGAGGTTCAACTTGATTGTCAAACTTTTAGTTATGCACAATTGTTGCAATTTCAATCATAGAGCAGCCGCTGAAACCTCCTTCAAAACGTCCTGAAGAATGGTATTCGATAGATGAAGATGAACGTGATTCTTATCCTTCCGTAATTTCTCCTCCACGATCAAAGTTGCGGGCATCTTGTTAATTCCCAATAACACATCATCCAAATCCAATTGTGTGAGTATTGTACGCATCTTAACCTGCCATAGCGAAAATTCAGTGCTCCGATCCAAAAGTAGAATATCATACTTCATAGAAGCTATCACGAACAAAAAAAAATCTCTCGAACAAATCAAACCTCGCGCTCTTTCGGAATTACTGAACGTAAGCTCCGATACTACTTGTATGGTACATAAATTAAGAGATTTTATTGACTCAAAAATAATAGAGAAGTGAGAAAATTACAATGGATCTTATAATTCTAGTAATGTATTTTGTTACACTTATAAAATTGTATAAAATAGCCTAATATTTATAGGGATAATGTAGGGGACGTCCAAACCCTCTTAGTAGTGTTGTTGATAAAGTAGAATGCCAAAAATCGAATCCCAAACGAAAAAAGAGAGAAAAACGCGGAAAACCCGTAACAAGTCAGGTGGGCGCCGTGGCGCCGGGTGTTCTGCCTGAAAAAAATATATTTTTTCTTTAAATTGTTTTCTTCATCCTAAACTCTTCTTCAAGTCCAATGCCAAATTTTTAATTTTAATGGGTTTCCAAAATAGAATTTTAACTTGATAAAGGATTTCAATAGCATTCCAAACTTGAATTCTCTTTGGCTGCACTTCAATTAGAATTCTTCAATACTTCAAACAAGGAATTTAGGTCATACCAAAATTCTAACAATAATATTACACGTAAAGTCAAAAAAAATTCTTCTTTTTTAATTACACATTCTTAAAAAAAAATTATTTCAAAAATTATAATCTTAAATAATAGGGGCCAAATGGGGGCTTAGTTGGAAACGAAAGATGCTTTTACAATCAAACTAGTTTGATGACAAAATTCCAAAAGTAGAATACCATTTGAATTGATAGAATTTGGTGTTTCAATTTTTAGGGAAATAGTGTGGGTTAGATTGTACAATTTTATAGGATTATGATTAGTATCAATGAATTATGCTACATGTACATCATTTTTTACATTATTTTTGACATTGTACAATGTGACAATATACCATTTGATTGTTTAAATTTTTGACAATTTTTCCACTCAATCAACATTTGCCAACACACACAGTCAACAATCACGTCAAGGAATAGTGTACAAATGGCATTTTTCAATCAAAATAAGGTAGCAATTAAATTACGAGTAAAAATTGGTACACAAATGTGAAAAATGAGTAAAAAATAATGATCTCTATGTTGTGAAAATATTTACTCCAAAGAAGGGCATACTAAATAGCTTAAATGATAATTATATTCGTATCACAATTTTTAGTAGCTACACCATATTTTAATTGTAATGAAAGTCTTTAATATTTGCTCATTTTGTACTTGTATGTCATACCCTTATTGTCTTATTCTTATCTATAACCTTCTATTAAAGAGCATTTTCAAGAGGCTATTTAAATACAAAATACTCTATATTTTTTAGAGTCTATACTTAAAAATAAATTCCAAAAAACTCTTCATTATACCTTTTAAAATAAAGAGTGGGCTTCACTCTCCAAATTTAAATAATCAAATTCACTTCTTATTCTTAATTAACATTATTGTAATTAATAAGTCACATATTTCACTATTGTACTTCATAAACGTTTCAAACCACATTATATTAATTAGTCATTAACAAATAAAAAATATGTTAAATAAAATATGAGAAAAAATCAATAAATGTTCTTTACAAATAGCTGCTCTTAACACATATTGTTTGTGATGATAATTTTTGTTTAAATATTCTATTAGCGTACTTTAAAAGAAGGGGAAATTATTTTGTCCAATTTTATATTAGTTTTTCTTATTAAAAATGTTC
>CAIGRB010056140.1:68971-92308 GCA_903798255.1 Fraxinus quadrangulata
TCTTATCATGAACTAAACTATACTTCTAAGGTTTGATTGTAACCAAAACTTGAGAGTATGATTTGAATTTATTTTAGTTATTTCTATGAAATTTTTTATTTCGTTTATTTGTGTTATGATTTTAATGCTTTCAATTATTTGACCACTAATTAAATAAATAGATATTAGTCAATTTCGGCACACGAGAGAGAAGAATTTAGGCACGACCATAAGATTAACACAACATAGATTTTATAGGTTTCGAGAGAAAGTATAGGATCTATGAAATTCACTTCATAAAATAATCATGAATTTGATAATTTATAGCTTTTAATTTGAAATAGAGATATTGGAATTAATTTTTATGATTAATTTTTATTCGGCACTCGAGAGATGGGGTAGAATTACATTAGGGTTCTTGCTTATAAACATGAAAAATTGATCAGAGATAACTAAGTTTTTGAGAATCATATTTGATAGTTAGGTGAAATCATTCCCTAGACTTTTCCATCTTGATTAAATTCATATAATTTGTATTCGTTGAATTTATCATCATATTAGTTTAAAAAATTTTGATTATAAAATTCATTTATCTAGATAAAATAGAGGTTATATAATTAGAGTACTTAGTATAAATTTGAATTACAATTCATGTGAGTTCAACACTCTATTATTATATTATAAATCCTGATATCGTACACTTGCGATATAAATCACGTTATAAAAAATGTGTGACATTCAAACATGAGCTTAATTTATAAATAGATAAAATAAATTAAATAAACGAAAAGAGAGCGGCTGGTTGTACAGAAAGGAATCAACAGAAATGCACAGAATAGACAAAGTAGAGTCGGTGATTTTTTTTTCAATATTTTACTCACATGGGGCCCATCACCCATGTGAGTTTTCTGGCAGAATTCTGATTTAATTCATTATGTATAAAAGAATCAAGTTCATGTTTGAGATACATTGAAATTTTTATTCTAATTCTTTTACTTATTTTTAATCACAAATTT
Source organism: Fraxinus quadrangulata (assembly GCA_903798255.1). Classification (NCBI taxonomy): domain Eukaryota; kingdom Viridiplantae; phylum Streptophyta; class Magnoliopsida; order Lamiales; family Oleaceae; genus Fraxinus; species Fraxinus quadrangulata. Next base: position 69,967 of record CAIGRB010056140.1, read on the forward strand.
TTCAATAAAATAATATTTTTATCACATTAATAATTTTTCTTTCTTTTTTACCGTACGTTCTTTATCAATTTACTATTTTAAAATACATTTTTTCTAATACCTTGAACCAAACAAAAATGAAGGCTAATTAAGTCAATGAGAGATGCCACTTTTCACTTCTTCCAAAAGTATCTTTGCTTCCCATTGAAGAATTCACCCTACCCAAACCCAACCCAAGAAGCAAACAAAATATCGTTCCTCGACAAATCGTTTTACGACACGTTGTCAGTATCCATTGGTTGGGTTCCCCTACTCCCGACTGGTAACACTATAGATACAACTATCTACCTCTATATCTTGCCTCCATCGCTCGCCAATTGGCACCATGGCTTCTCGTTTTGCTCTTAGTTTACTCTGCTCCATACTCGTTGCGACGTCGTTTTGTTCCGCGGTAGCGGGAGGCGACGCCGGCGAAAATGACGATGTTTTGATCCGTCAAGTCGTTGACCAAGGAAATGCTAACGATGATAAATCTTTGACCGACGATCATCATTTCGCGATCTTCAAGAAGAAGTTCGCAAAGGCGTACGCCACCAAGGAGGAGAACGATTACCGGCTCTCAGTGTTCAAGGCTAACATGCGCCGCGCCAGGCGCCACCAGAAGCTCGACCCCTCCGCCGTCCACGGCGTTACTCAGTTTTCGGATCTCACTCCCAAAGAGTTCCGTAGACAGCACCTCGGCGTCAACCGTCGCCTCCGCCTACCCGCCGATGCTAACAAGGCGCCGATCCTTCCGACTAGTGATCTTCCTACTGACTTCGATTGGAGAGACCATGGTGCCGTTACGCCAGTCAAAAATCAGGTTAGTTTAGCTTAGTTGCAAATTTTTTATTGGAATATCATTTTAGTTATTCGTATCCTAATCATAATAAACTGTTGAACCTAGATTGTATCAATGCTTGAAAAGGAATTCAAATTTGGATTTTAAGGCTCTCGTGTTACTCGGGCGTTACTTTGAATCTATGTTTAATTTGGTGAATCTCTGCATACGATTCTCACCGTTAATTCTCGAATGTGTAAACTAGGGCTCCTGTGGGTCATGCTGGTCGTTTAGCACCACGGGAGCGCTGGAAGGTGCCAACTTTTTATCGACTGGAAAGCTTGTGAGCCTCAGTGAGCAACAGCTTGTAGATTGTGATCATGAGGTACGGCTCTTTAACCCTGTCTCTTAATCTTCGCCAGTTGGCCTTATATTGCTACTACTAGTATTTGAAGAGCATGATCAGAGACTTAAATTTTGGGTCTCTTTTCAGTATTTTGGTTGAACTTGACTGTGATTTCATTAGGTATGCACATCAGGTTAAATATTCTTCATATTCATTTGATTAGCTATTTATGGTGAAGTTTGTCTCCTTATTAGAATGTTTGGAGGTTTCTCGCATTTGAATTTTGGTTGGATGCATACCCTGTTACATATTCTTCATATCCATTTGTATGGCTATTTACTGGTTGATGTTTTACTCCTATTAGAATGTTTAGAGGTTTTGAAAGAATCTATACAAGTGATCAAACGATTCATTTGGATTTTGATACCAAACATTGATAGCATTCTAATATAGATATTTCTGTTAAAAATGTTGAAATCAATTTATTTGTTCACCTATCTTTAAATTGTTGGTTTGAAGTGGTGGTTAGATGGTGTGTACTTATGTAAAATGCATCTTTACGGGAGAGAAGCTTTATAAATCTTGAAAGGTTAATCGTGTATGACCTGTTATATAAGTTAACGTATGGGACAGGCCTATCGTATAGAAGAGAGAGAATCTTTAATTGACTTGAGTAGGAAATTTTTGAATTGGCTTCAATTGAGATTGCCTCTCTTCTTAGGCACATGAGGAACACACCTAACATCTTGTCAATTGAAATCACAATCAATGTTTGGCATTTGTCAGTATGTAGTTCCCGAAGCGCGGTGGTGGTTCTTGAGAATTAGGCTATTTTAATATTTTTCCGGTGTTATGGAGTAAGCACGGTATTTATATCTACTACCTCCTTCCGCAGTGTGACCCAGAAGAAAAAGATTCATGTGACTCTGGCTGTAGTGGTGGACTGATGAACAGCGCCTTTGAATACACACTTAAAGCGGGTGGACTCATGAAGGAAGAAGACTATCCTTACACAGGCACTGACCGTACAGCTTGCAAATTCGACAAGACCAAGATTGCTGCGAAGGTTGCTAACTTTAGTGTCGTTTCCCTTGATGAAGATCAAATTGCTGCAAATCTTGTCAAGAATGGCCCTCTTGCAGGTACAACGTTACCGTTCCATTCACTTAAGCTCAACCGAACATGCTTTGGCCAACATAGTTGTATTATTTGAGTGTTCCATATCTAAGCCGTCTTGAAATCGAGTTTTAAGAAGAATTCTAGTACACTAGGTAGAAATACAATTCCAGTTATAGTACTATGTTCTGACAGCAATTTTGTTTGTTGGATGCAGTGGGTATCAACGCCGCTTTCATGCAGACGTACATAGGAGGGGTTTCCTGTCCATACATATGCTTTAAGCGGGTGTTGGATCATGGTGTGCTGTTGGTCGGGTATGGTGCAGCTGGCTATGCTCCGATTCGACTGAAAGAGAAGCCATATTGGATTATTAAGAACTCTTGGGGAGAAAACTGGGGAGAGAAGGGATACTACAAAATCTGCCAAGGCCATAATGTTTGTGGGGTGGACTCGATGGTTTCCACTGTTGCAGCCGTTAGCACCTAAGTGTAGGATTTGCTCATTGCATTTCTAATTTGCTCATTGCATTTCCGTTTCTGTACATAAGTTATGTTCAACTGATTTGCATCTTTGCTTTTTTAATGGCAAATCAGAGGGGGGTTGTGAAACAATCATAATGTCAGTAATAAATGTTGCTACTTGTTAAAAATTTGAAGTCCCGCATGATGAAACATTTCCTTTCAACGTCCAATTACTGCACTGTAGAGGCAGGGAAGGGGATGCTGGGGTACAATAGGAGCCAAGGCGGAGGTGATATGGCCGAGCCAGGGAGAAGGGTGAAGATTAACGGAAATATTGAATTGGGAGAGAGATGGGTATAATAGAGATTTAGGATAAAATATAAATTAAAACTTGATTCTAAAAAAGAAATTGGAAAAAGACAGTAGCCTCGATAAGAAAACAAAAACAAAATATTATTTGATTTCTTTACAACAAAATGTTAAAACAAAATTCATGCCAATCCACATAAATAAAATACAAAGGACAGGATTATATCATCCAATTGTTATACATAATCATAACTGCTGAAATGAGTTAAATAGCTGCAGGTCTCACGGACTGCTTATTTTTCCGACTAACATAATAATACAAGAGAGAGCATGCTCAACGCTCCAAGGCAATAAAGTAAAGTTTTATTGCCTCGTCTATGCATGGCCCATCCAGATGAAGGAATCTAGTAACATCCTGCGATTGTACACATTTGAACTACAAATAAACCCTTAATTAGCCATAATTTATATGATAGTAGATTATCATTCCTCCTCGTAATCAAGCAAGGCAAACGCGTACGGATAGAACTTGTAACCATCTCCTTCATAGAACTTGTTTTGGAACTCCACCCAATGAAGCCTTAATGCATGCAGGAAGGCACTGAGAGTTTCCATAACTAACAACACTCCAACAGTCGCGAAAATGAAGACGATGATGCCAACAATAAGAATAATTGCGTTATTATACCTGCAACATACACCGATTGTTGAATGGTATTAGGGGTTGTCCTTATAATTGCATTATACTATCAAGCATTTTTTAGAGTTCCTTCGGGATTGATAATACACTTTGGAAGGGCTATAGCACATTTATGATGTATTATCTCAGAGAAATAGTAACTCAACTCCAAAATTAGAAGAAAAAGAAAGATATTTTCTATGATTTCCTAAAACTGGGCTTCAGTGTGCCAGGAAAAGGTTTTATAAGGTGGTTATTTTCTCCCAATAGTGTATTTGATAAGAGTGATGATGTTTAGCACAAGTGGGCTTAGCACCCGTCTTGCCAGCGCCACATTCTCCAATGAAGTTGAGATGCATTTTTATTAATTGGATTGTGGCAGTGACCAGTGCTAAGAAACACTTGTGCTTTATAACATTATTCATTTGATAATCTATTATCAATGTAACAAAATGTGTAAAATAGATTTAACTTACCCCCAAGCAAGAAGAAGAACCTTCTCATAGAACACACTGGACAACTCAGAGTGAGCAAGGCTGAACAGAAATAGAAGAAAAAGAGCATTAGTTATTAGCATCTATTCATTGATATAATGTATTAAACAATAATTAATAAATTATTAAACAAGGAGTCGAGGACTCTGGATCTATAGACTTTTGTCTTTTAAATTAGTGTGAAAGAAGACCTCTACCGATGTTAAGCATTTCACATTTTAAGCAAATATTCAATGCCTATTCGTGCACAGTTTACCTAGAATTCATGCTCTGAAATGAAACTAAAGGCATGTGATGAAAGTTTTCAGATCCGATCCAGTCAATGACCTAGTTGAAGCACCAAATTATTGGTTCAGCCGACGAGTCATTGTCAAGTCGAAGTCTAGCTAAAAATAATTTTTAAATTGAATAGGAGTAATAAGGAATAAATATATAATAAATGTAAAAGTTAAGGTGTCTTTAAGTTAAAAATGAATTTCAAGTAATTGTTAATTATTTTAATTCAAGTAAAAGATTATTATGAGTTTTTCTTCTCTCATACTTTTTCAGTATTTTTATTGCTGTGTCTATGTTAGTATATTATTATCCAATATTTCATTTCTTTTATCATTTGTTTTGATTCTCCACGTCTTTATTGTTCGATTCTGTAATTTATGAACTTCCTTAAAGCTTATATTACAATGTTAACATTACATTGATTTGTTAAAAAATAATAAACTCTTTCAATTATGTAACCAAAAAAGAGTTATTTAAGAAAGGAAATTATATTATATATATATTTGGAGTAAGCATATTGCACGAGGATTGGTGGTGGGACAGTGGAAGGCATTGTGATTTCCAAGACAGAGGGAAGTCCACATTTTGAAACTCCTCTCAAAACACACGAAGTTTTGGTGTATCACATTTGAACCTCTGGGGTGAAGGCAAACTGTGTCGCCGGTTGGGTTAGGACCAGTTCCCTTGCAAAATGGTCCAATTAGGTTCCCTACGGGTTGCCAGTTTCTGGGCCGACCCAGCCGGTCCAGGATTAAAACTATGCACGTGATGCTAAAAGTTTGTTTCCATTTTGGGTAAATTAGTTGAAACACTTCCAAGGCGTAGTTGAAGGTTCTGAAACAATACCTGAGAGCCCATAAACGAAGATATGAAGCTGTATTTGAGACTGCACCAAGTACAAATTCTATTGTATGTATGAGCTGGTGTACAAAAATTTCACTGAATTCAAACTCCTCATGGCCATGGGAATCGTGATTTGGTTCCGACTGCAAAGACTCTTCTGAGTCTGGAAGTGGTGCATAGGACTCTCCGTGGTGCCTCTGCAGAAAAAAAATGGCATATACATAAGATAGTTTTGCTCCAGAAGATTAATCCAGTAATTATGTTGTAAATAAGAAAGAGAGAAATATAATACATCGTGTTGTAATTTCAAAAGGAAAGGCTTTGGTAGAAGCATCCATGGAACAGAGACGAGGGCCAACAGTAATAACACGAGCTGGAGAAGCATGATGAACATAATGAGTTTCAATCAAATAAAAACAAAGATAGTTTGAAGGAAAAAAGAATGGAAATCAGGAGAAGAAATATTTTGCCTACAATAATTAATCAACCTGAGTTGTCTTCTGCCCAGGAAAAAGCTGGTTTTCACCAATTTCATCAGTAGGACTCAGGAACATGTATATCATCACATGATACAAATCAGCTTGGGATCCAGTGCACCATTTTATAATTACAAGGACAGATAGGTAGCCAAAAAGACTGTTCAAAAATATAATCTGAGGAATAAATTGGAACCTGGAATTGCACAAATGGTTTATAAGTTGAAGAGAAAATAAACTCACAGCAACAGCATCTCGTCTAATAAAGAGGTATTTGAAAATGAAAGTACACGATATTTGGACATGTCTAATTCAAGTCAATAAAAGAATTATTAGCAAGGAACAAACTAAAACTTACCATATATTTATGCTATTCCTGAAGAATGCAGCATTAAAATAGCTCAGTATTATTCCAAGGTTCATTTGGGTCACCCCAAGAAGAATTGACATTTTCATTTTCAATGAATTAAGGAATGGCAGCTCACTGCGTGAACCGTGCCATGCGGGGTCCGCACCAAATGGGTAAGTGTCACGCACCTTGATCAATCCCACCGTAGTAGCCTCACTACAATCAGACAAGTTCAATACAGGAAGAAAGTTTGCAACAACAATAAAAGATTCTAGGTAACTAACGTTAAGGATACCTGCAAGACAGATCACGGCACGAATATGCAGATCGGCTGAATAATTCAAACGGCACCGAGAAAAATTCATTGTATATTAACCCCGTATAAATTGAGAACAGTGACATCAACAGAATAACATAACGTCCGCCAAAAGTCATTTCCATGATGTCTCCCAGTTTCTGCATTCACAGGTACAGTCAAGTCTCAATCCGCTAAGCTAAAAACTTGAGGGACAGAAGGCTGGCAAACTATGTGTTCATAAAGCAAGCATACATGTTTTACTGGAAAGTCTATCAAGATTCTGAAATAATAACTTAGAAGTAAGATAAGTATTCCAAGGGTCACCGATATATATTTTTTTCCTTGAAAGTTATAAGCAATATATGTTTAAATATGAACCAGACAAGTTTTTCCATGATTTATAAGGAATAGTTCCATGTAGTCCTAACAGTATCTATAAAGTATGACATAATTTCAATTAGAAATCTTGAATGTAGTGACATACTCGTGAGAGAGTATGAGATTAAAGCATGTGTGTTAAGACCATAAGATAAGCTTTTAGTGTTTAAAATTGTTTAGCTAATTAAAAATACATTTTCCCTCTATTGTCCTAAAATAGCGTTTAAAGTTGTTTTGATAATTAGCATGCCTTTCTTGTATTAGAAACACTATTCATGGAATGCAGCTCAAATTAAAATAAAGGCTCTGTTTCAAAATAGCACATGTGGACATTTGTTATTGCACACTTTCAAGATAAACTCCATTTATACCCGTTCATCTGATCCTCTACTCTACAAGAGAAAATCATCAGATAATTTAATGGTGCCAAAAACAGTACTCTTACTAGCAAAGCATAGTCAAAATATGAAATGCAACATTTGTCTTCTAAAACAAATAAGTGTACAAAAATAAGGATAAAACAAGTACAAACTGATGCTAAAAGTAAGGCTCTTTCAATTATCATAATCAGAAATGGGATACGACAGTTGAATCAACCACATAAACAACAAATTCTAAAGATGTACAGATATATGGAGTTACATCAATTTATAAATTTGTATAAACAATAACATCAGGCTTGGATAACTAAAACACAGAAGAAATACCTGACTTGACAGCTTTTTCTCTCTGATGATAAAATATAATGTTGCAAGTAACAGGCATATTCCATGCCCCCAGTCTCCAAACATCACAGCAAAAAGAAATGGAAAGGTCACAATGGTGAATACACCAGGGTTTGCTTCCTGATACTTGGCCACTCTGCAATAAGGTAAACCAAACTAAATGAATTCAGAAACTCACATTCAGAAGCACCCTCTGGGCACAACAACAAATTTAGAAAGCTTGTGATACGAAGAGTCACTTTCATAGGAAAAACCACCACCACCCTGGCACACCCCGAGGAAAAAAAAACTGATATAATCCCATAAAATGGCTTTTTAAGAATTACAGGTCAGGAATATCCAATTTCTCGCGTATAGAAAGATAGAATAGCTAATATAGCATGTTAGACTATATCTTTTGTCCACAGTACAATTCGCACGATTCAAAATCTTTTGTGATTCCAATTGTTCCATATAGTTCTTTATTCTCTCCATCTCTTAACAACCCAGCTTTCTGTAGACCAGCTTCGTCTCCGTTCTGTTGATGTCCCAAAGTGACAGAAACAGTGAGAAGAACCTATCACCTCTTATTAAGTTCCAAAAGCCATACAAAAAGTAGTACGACCATTCCCCATGGTTTCCAATCTTTCAGAATGGCATTTGACTCTAAATGCTCATGATGTTGGACCAGAGAACAGCTAGTCAATTAATTACATACATCATCAATTGGCTACAACCACCCAACCATAGACAAAAACACGCGGTGTATCCAACTCTTTTCATTTCAAATGAATTTGACACAAGTTACAATGTAGTTTTCCTTGTAACGAGTCTGTCTGCACTAGAGAATTTTGAACTTCCCATGCACTTCAATGTTACCTCCAAGGTCGTTTAACATTTCCCCATATTAAATATTATGAATAGAGCAAAACTCACCCATAAGCATCAACAATCTCTTGAAAGGCAGAAGTAAATTTGTTTGTTTGGAAATATGTAGGCGGCATCTCTCGTGTTTGCAAAACTTGGAAAATAGCATCAACCTGCGAATTAGAGTCCTGTGTTGCACGATGTAAAGCATCTTGGATCTGCAAAGTAAAAATCCTCATCAGAACTGATCAATTCTATCCATTTATATAACAGGCAAAACTTTGCAAAAACAATGCCAAAATCCTCGCAACATGTCTGAGCTCCCTCATATTCTCCTCTTCCACCAATTGTATAGCAAACATGATTACACAATACTTGCCTGTTTTGTAGCAAAAATAGGACTCCACCCTTCAGCCACCAGACATTTCTTTGTAACGTCAATGCTAAGCATATTTAGAGTGTGGTAAATGGATTTCTCCCTCCTTACCTATGTCAGCAGACCAAGATATAGTTTAATGAGTTTGCAGAAAAGCATAGTTTCACAATACAATGTTGAGAACAAGAAAATTCAATTAGCACAATGCATTTAACTTATAGACACCAAAAACGTTAAAAAGGTTATGTGATGATTAACAAACCAAAAAGTTCCACCGCTCAAATTGTTCTCCAATAGTTTGTAATAAGTTACCACGGTGCACTAGTCCAGCATCGATCGTAGTCTTCAATTCCGAGAGTCTCCCTGAGACCTGAAGAGGAAAGATTAAAAATTGTCACTTCATTAGATCACAAGATTGCGTTTTTGACAGTTTTTAAACCTTTCTTTTGAAGTGTGCCTATGGAACCAAGATATAGTCGTATATTCCAACCGAAAAATCTGAGTAGATTAAACAGCACTTGACTACTGCAGTAGTTACCCATAACCTCAAACTATTTAAATTTCTCTAGTTCTTGACCTAGTCTTGAATTAAACACTTTTCTCTTTGATTTTTTGGCCACATCCTGAAATCATTTACTTCTACATTCAGATGATCTCTTGGTTATGATTTTTTGGAAAAGTGACAACCTTTCCTATACATTGCTCTTTTGCATCTTTGGATCATGCAGAGTAGTCATAGAGTTTTCAAAGAATATCTGATTTGACTTCTTAGAACCACATGGAAGAAAATAACAATCGCATTGAAGACTGCTCAAATCAATAAAATAAGGATACTAACAGGCAAAGTGAGCAAGTTATTTGCGCCTTTGGATCATGCAGAGTAACCTTAAATTTTTCCTTAACCACATGGAAGCAAATAATTTAGTAATACTGAAGACTGTCTGCATTGATATAACACAGACACTAACAGGCTAGGTGATGAAGAAATATTATGAAGGCAAAATGAACAGAGAACACAAGAGCTCCAGAGAGAGAAGGAAGGGCAACTGATAGATCTGATAAATTATATTACATACCTCGTTAATCGTTTGAGCTTGCTTGCCTAGGTCTTCAGCAAAAGGGTAACGATTTGCTCCAAAAGCATCACATATTTTTAGAATTTTGTTCTTTGCCCTTTCTCCAGACAAGAAGACCGCAAACACATTTTTCTCAACCTATAAATAACAATCACATCAATTATCCTCTTTTGGTTCCAATAACAAAGTCAAGATGGCACAGTGTTATAAAGAAAGATGTATATAGGTTGTCAAGTATTTAGGATAGAAATCACAATAAATAGCACGTGCATGCACGGATGTAGAAAACTATGTTATTTTGTTTGTCTAGTATAATTCATTTGTGAGGGAGTTATCCATAATGGCTTAGGTGAACTTCAGCAATTATATTCCTTTTTGACATGCAAATTTGATACATTACAAACTGACTTTTCAGATATTAATTTAACAACTAATTTCTACATTAGCCTATTTGATGTGATAAAAAGGGAAATTTTATTATGATGCGTCAAGAAATGTATTGTGATGTATATCACATAAAAATACATCATGAGATAAGAGAAGTTTGTGGGGAATCCAGAGACAAGTTAGGATCCCTACTAGTTTTCACCACTAACACCTTGATTTATAAGATATTTTTCTTCCCCAAAGGGAATGAGCATAGCTCTTCTAGATGCCTAGCACAATAGAATGGTTATTGAGAGAGAGTATAACAAGTGCAAGTTTGTCATAATACAAAAAGATTTGAGAGTATTTATATTTATATGTATATAGGGTACATCCGCTAGTTCAAGAGAAAAACTAAAACCAAGAGAACCAAACACGGAAATGCACACAGACAACAAAAGACGTGCATCCACAAAAACAAATGTTTCCGTCCTCTCTCATGCTACAAAAAACCCTAATTAATTGCATGGAAAGCCCTTGGCTAAAATCAAGGAGAATGTAAGTGCCTGTACAACAGGTAAATGATCTTTATCATGAAAACAAACAAAAGTGTTCTGCATAAACCTTCTCTCCCGAGACAGGATCTGAAACTGGGTTGTCAACTACAGCCTGCTTCAGTAACACGTTACCCCTGGTAGCTCGGAATATAATCCTCTCAAAGGCAATTGATTTATCCCTGGGCACAAGTCCTGTGACAAATCCCAACTTAACTTGCTTGGATGGATCAGTTGTCATTTCCTACGGATAAAACAAAAAATTTTACTCTAATGGAGAAAAAATCACATGATACTAGAAGATTAAGGGTCTGTTTGATCCTCATTTTAAGTATATAATACATTTTGTAATAGTAGATTGATGGAAAATGTCTGGTTAAAAAATAAAGAAAAATTTTGGATTTGCGTGTAATATTATTTTATTGAAGAATGTGTTGTTGAAAAGAAGAGAGAAAAATGTATTTTGGAAAAAATGGGGATCAAACAAGGGCTAAGTTGAGAAACCTCTACCTGCTCTGATAATAGTGGAGTCTCCAATGATTCTTCACCACTCTGATTTGATGCATATTCTCTTTGATGAGCTTCAGCGCTGCTCAGAGCAGGTTGAAAAAATTCACCAGCCTAAGGGGAAAATATCACCTGCATTATCAAATCTAGACAGACAATGTATCTAGGAAAATAGGACTAACTATTCATGGATCTGGTTTTTATTTTGAGCAAGGAGAGCAAGGGTGGAGAAAATATTCTACATATTAAGAAGTACTAAAGTAAGAAGAACCAAACGGTAGTAGTTTTACTCCTTATTCTAGAGTAAAATCTTGTAAGAAAAAATTAAAATTAAAATGATTGGAGAAGCAGTAACTTCAGTGATCACATAGAGAAATAAAGGATATAAGTGATGTGATGATAAGCAAAATCTTTTAAGTCCAATTCCACACCAGAAAGTACGACTCAAGAATTCACCGAATTTGTTGACAACATTCTGGAAGCACAATCAGAATTTTGTGTATCTATTATGTCATCACAGAAACCTAATAGATTATTAAAAACCGCATCACAAAAGATGATAATAAATTAAACTCTTTCCGTGCCTATTAGACCACCCTGCCACTAAGTAAATACAATTAATCTATAATTTTTGCAAATATAAAGTAAAGCACACATTCTATCAAAAACTTTGATTCTTTATCAATTTTGTTACGAAAAGCAATTTTATTCACTTCAAATCATTACAAACATCTACATATTGTCAGGGAGAGAGGAAAAAAATAGTAGATGTGGACTTAAACCATTCTTTCATCCTTCTAAATGTTTCTCGTTCCACGTGTGAAGAGTGTTACAATACCTCTGCTATAAAAAGCTACGAGGAATGACAAATAAAGAAGCCACACCTTCTGCATAACAAGCTTGTACTCCGCTAGTTCATTGTACGAGCGCTGTAACTTCTCGCCATTTGCATTAATTTCAACCAGCTCAGCTTCAAGTTCACCAAGCTTAACCTAAAATGCACGCAGATTCAGGACTAAACAACTACCAAGAAAACTGCAATTGGAGGGGCCAAAAGTTTCTAGACATACTTCCAGGTCATCTAGATTGAGATCAGCTTCTGTCACAGATCTTACTGCAGGAGAAAATCCTGCCTTTGTGATCTGCTCCCGGAAAAATCTCAATTTGCGTGCCATCTCACCACATTTTTTAACCTTCAAAAGAGGAAAAACCAACAATCAATTTTCACAAATAGCATACACGTAGGAGAATAGACTTTTGACATCACATGTGGTAGCAAACAAAAACACATATATAGTAAGCTGTCTATCCAGCTAAAATGCGTTGGGAGCACCACAGTATCCCCTTTTTTTGTACAACCTGGAAGTCCAGAGAACAGAAGAATGTACTAGTATTTAATAATTTAAGCAACATTTTGCACGTCCCAGCGTGAACTGGAGTAGCACCATAATATTACAAAAGTTCACGATCCATCCCCATTATAATGACAAGGATGAAAGTCAAGCACACAACATGCATACATTAAGGGTGTGTTTGAGCTACATTATTATGGAAGAATGTATTTTGGAATAGTAAATTGATGGTGAATGTGTGGTTGAAAAAGAAGGAAAAGTTATTGATGTGATGGAAAATACTATTTTATTGAAAAATGTATAGTTGAAAATGAGTAGAAGAATGAGAATGAAAATTTTAATGTGGATCAAATAGGGGCTAAATAAATGAATATTATTTGAGCAAGTATAAAATTCCTACCAAAAAAATTCTCACCTTCTTCAGGAATTCTTTAGTTTCTCTTAAGGGAAAAAAAAAAAAGACTTTAGATAGTTTTACACTCACACCTTATACATTCAATTTGTAGCCGTAAAAAAATGATATCAACAGCTCACATATCAAAAGAATGAATACAGTTACCTGATTGGCATATGTTCGCTGAAATGGGCTTTTTTCTGCATTCAGCTGAAATGGGGAAAAATCAAAACATCATTCAGGGGAAGGAATTATTGTGATAATGCTAGCACCTTGATCCATCTCTATTCTAATTAAGGGAAGGAATTATCGAATACATGAATGAAAAACAGTTTAATAGGTACTGAGGAAATGCACATTAGTACATGGACATGCAAAAAACACAAACAAGGGTGATGCTAAGTTGCTAATTATTATTTACTTTCTATCTATATATGGACATTAAAAAGTAAGACACAGAACTTTCATCATCTTCCGTATTTATATTACCTTTTCTACTCTCCCCTTTCCGTACTTCAGGCTATTTATCTTTCATTATATTCAGTCATGAAAATATTTAGCTTATATTCTCGGGAAAGCACTTGCCTGTCTAAGCAATACCTCGCCCCATTCTATAACTACAAGCTATCCCATATGCTTTACTAATCTGTATTACTCATGAGGTTCTGATAACAAGTCCCATATCACATAATGCAGAAATCTCTATCATTGACCTTCACTAGCATGTTATGTAAGATTCAAAATAAAAACAACACTGCAACTTCACATTAGTTATTAATACCATCAGTTTTCATACTTTCTAATCCAGACTTCAAAAATCTTCTGCTAAAGCTATTCAGTCATAGCACCTGGCTAATATCCTACAAGAGCAATTACTTCAATTATTACAGTAGTAAGCCAATCAGTAAGACACTCAATTAAAACCTCAAAAACCGAGAAATTTGAAGCCTCGTTATCCCTCTAAAAAATCTCAGATTTAAAATTTCCAAATAATCAAGCAAACGCAATTGCAGCCCTAGCGACTGCATACAAACAAAATCCGCAACTAACATCAATTCTACAAATCCATAAAATCAATCAAAACATCTCTACATATACATTAGAGAATTCGTTACGTCTTTGAATTGGATTAGGCCGAGGTCGCCCAGGTAGGAGATGGTGCGATGAGCGGACTCGATGGGGATGATGAGCTGGACAAGGTGCATCGGCTCGGACCGCATCAGATCCATCGGCGGACAGCATCCTCCTCTACCCCGCTCTCCCATTTTGCAACCTTCGATTTGATTACCCTATTGACTCTCTTTCTCTCTCTATACGCAGAACTGTCTGAATACTTGCTAGAAATAATGAATTACAGTGGTAATAATAGAGACAGAGAGAGAGAGAGAGGATAGAGCCGTGATTGCCTTTTGTTTACCTCTGATCTAACACGTCATTCACGTTCTTGTCCTCGTGATTATTGCTTGTATAACCTTTTATCTTTTTAATTTTACTTTTAGGTCCTTGATTTTTACTTCTTCTTCTTCTTTAAACACGAGGGGAGAAAGCATGAGCTACTAAATTTTTTGATTTTGATCCCTTCACAAACTATTTTCGTCCATAAGCGTGACAAAATATGTCAAATCGTCGATAATCCACATTAAAAAAGACGTGCCGATGTGATTGCCCATAGGCTTGTCCTAAAATTTTAAAAATAAAATATAAAAACATATTAAGATAAACCAAGATTGCTTAGTCGAAAGTTTTTTTATAATCTTTGACTAACATCTATTGTAAACCAATAGGTAATAAAGCATGGCCAATAAAGGGGTATCACGGAGCTCTTAAGAGGGCTCGATGCGAGCGAGAGCCCAAATGGAGAGACAAGAAGATCTTGATCGAAAGCTCCACTATTCATAATGGGCCTTTTTATCTTTATGTTATTTACATTCTTAGATTTGCTATACTTGCAAGTCTTTTGTGTCCAACTCCTTAAAATGCCTTTCTGAATTTAAACGCTAGTAGTAAAATGGACAAGACCAATACGGATGATCTGATATTGAAATAAACAAGAATACCCTTTTGATGAAAAGATCTCTTTGAAAAATAGTTTTTGCGTCGTCAACTGAAGTATATAGAATTTTCTAGAAGTCAACGTATTAAGATTCAACACTTTGCATTATCTATTTTTCAAATTCAAAATATAAAAATACAAATTTTATTTTTGAAAGACAATAATTTTCCTTATAAAATAATTTTTTTTATAAATATGGCACGAACTAGCCAGGTTATTATTTCTAGGGACCTGTTGGGCCCGTGAACGGCCCAATATGTATTGTTAGACAAGCTGGACTATGGTATTGAAGGACTTCAAAAAGTTGCATCATTCGTCACTAATCTTTTGCTCTATTACCAGATCATTTTCCCATCATTTTTATAATGAGAGTAAGTTGACCGTTGACTTTTCGTTATAATTGTTGAACTATTACTCGTTGGTGAAACTACCCGAATGTTTGTTATGTTAACACGTGACACAATAGAGTCCAAGTCGAGTAACAATATTTAAATTCATAAAAGTAAAAAATGCTTTTATTAACATTGTCGAATATGGTTTAGAAGAACTACAATTACTTAAACTTTAAGTGGAGTCGCATCCGGATCGCTTATCTTACAATTTGGTATAATTGGATTGCACAACTTCTATTTCCTTCTGTTCAATGGCGTCAGTTTTGCTAAATATACGTTGGCCTTGACGGTTAAATCAATTGAATGTGTGTTTGATTGATATTATTGAGAAAATAATGTATTTTAAATAATGATATGAAGAGAAATTATATATTTATTTATTTATTTTGTTACGATGAGTGGTGTGAACTATTGTGTAATATTAACACACACACCGTCATTGGTTAGTTGTACGTCCAAATCAGCGAAATTACGTTAGTCTGTTAGGTTGATGGGATAGTGGATAGAATGATCATAAATTGAAGCAAATCTACGTTGGACGACTTGGTTGTAACAAATTAAATACGAGTGATTAGATTTGTGAGTAAAACGAAATTGAGTGATCTGATTGTATCAAATTAAAGATTATTCCAGAAAATTGAATACGTAACTCCAACGAAATGTCGAGGGACTAACTCCTTTTAAAAAATTGTACATCTACTTACCATTGAACACTAAATTCAGGACTAACTATGTAACTTTCCCTATGAGTTTAGACAAAATTCAAGAGTATTAATTATTAAAAAGAAATAAAACTATTAAACATTTTGCGAGTACGTAATTTTCTTCTCAGTCAGCTCGATTATCAAAAATTAATCGTAATCACTAAAACCTTATAAAATGTAAAACTACATTACACTATGCTGCCCAAAGGACTGTTAAATCAAAATAAACATCCCTAGTCACAGTATTCTAACGTTACATATCAAAAAAAAAATAAAAAATCTTCCTATTTTGAAGGATAATTTACTTCTCAGAAGAGAAACATGAGAATTACATTCCAGAAGAGTGAGAAGCATATTACTTGGCCCAATTCTTTTCAGGCAAATAACAAACAGGAAAAAAAATAGAATAAAAACTATTTTAAAGATTGAAGACGACGGAGTAAAAAGGTCGTCGATAGCTAGACTATGAGCAAACCTTCGAAGAGAATTAAGAAAAACTACTGTAAAAAAACCCGACGATGAAATTAACGACAGATTCTAGAATATAAACTAATCAAATCAAGACATAAACTATATAGCTTATCAAATATTTGACGAGAATTTAGAAAAAAAACCCGGATGATGAAATTCGTGGCGAATTCTAGAATATAAACTTATCAAATCGAGACAAAACTATATGGATTCAAAGTCAACAAGCATACAGTTTCCAGAGCTAAAAATGATCAGATTTTGCAGAAGATGGCTTCTGCTTAATACATCTTTATAAATAGGCCACTTTAGAGTACAAAAATTAATCTTTGTGGCTATCGTAAATCATATAAACTCATTTTTTTAGTCAAAATCCTAACACGTGCATAATTTTTATAAATATGTGAAGGCCAACTTGAACTCAAGGTCGGTTTCTGCTATCGTTATAGCTTCAGAGAGAAGGAGAAAGGTGCAATGTATTAATTAATCTGAAAAGACTACAAAGTAAAAGGGAAAACTAGAAAACCCTAAACAGAATAAAGACTTTACTATCCTAAAACGCGTTTGGCCAAGTTAAATACTTTTCTATGGTCAAAATTAGAAACAAATAAATAACTTACTATGACAATTTACTTTCAAATTAAGAAAAAGATAACATGTATATGGTACACGTTACAAGTAACTTTTAGTTACTTTAAAGCTTAACCAAACAAGCCCTTAAGGATTATTATGAGTGAAGATATGCATAAAATCCGTACAAGGGGTACTCATTCTCTTTGTGTAAAGATACATTGAAACCTTTAAAAAGCATTCTACAATGATCTCCTCAGAGACTCCAAAGATCAGCAAATAAAAAACTTGAAATGCATGCTTATTACTACAAGAATAATTCTTTTGCAGAAAGCCCTTCACGCCTGGCCCCTTAGGTTTTGTAAATATAGATTATAATCTGTTTAGTCATAAAGCTATGCCATTCCTCCCTTGTCAAGATGCTTTTGCCAAAACAAAAATGGATGGATCCATTGCCATTGTCCCCATGTCAAGTTACTTTTGCCAATGGATGGATCCATTCCCTCAAAAGTCAAATTGTTACTCCTTCCATAAAAGGAGTTCTTTCAACACGACAAAACCAGAAAGTCATCAAGAATTTCTCGAGGTTTTTGATTCCAGTTGCATCTGGAAATTTTTCTTTTTTTTTTTAATTCTTTCACAGTTCTAAGGATATATTCTTAGCTAGTGTTTTTATTATATGTGGGGTGGGGGGTATCAACCTTTTCCTTTGGTTAGTGTGAATGTCTCTTTAGCATAAAAGGTTAAAAAAATCATGGGGTTTCCTCGAAGATGCCCACATAATTGATCTTTTTGCCTAAGTATAATTAAATATCATCTCAAGTGTTAGCTTCTTCCTTTTTTAGGTCACTGTGTTTAGTATCCTAGTTATGTAAATATTAAAAATACGGTTATGCTACGTGTACATAGTGATTTACATACGCATGATGTGGAAAGAGATGATCGAGTCGGAATTTCTTCAACCAAATAAAGAAAAAAAAATCCCACCCTCTTTTTGACATCTCATCAGTATGAAAATCATTATGTAATTCCGTTATGTATAGGTAAAATTATTTATAAAATATGTGTGCATTGAGCAGGGTTTTAGGCAAATAAACTTAGATATTAGATATGTGATATTGAAGATCAAGTACTGGACATAAGCTTAATTCGACCGAATACTGTCGAATCTAGTATGTGAAACACGGCAATAAGAGGAATGCTTATTTCATTCAGAAAAGCATAACATATCATTCTAATTTACTTATCAATGTTCTTAATCAAATTATCAATAGAAAAGAAAACTAGAAATAACGCAAGGAACTTAGAAGTTTATAAAATCTTAAGAACAATAATCGGTAGGCATCATATATAATTATATTGTGCTGATCTAGTAAAGTGTAAGACTACACACATACATGCACAAACATTATACAAATATATATATTAATAGACACACACACA
Source organism: Fraxinus quadrangulata (assembly GCA_903798255.1). Lineage (NCBI taxonomy): Eukaryota > Viridiplantae > Streptophyta > Magnoliopsida > Lamiales > Oleaceae > Fraxinus > Fraxinus quadrangulata. The sequence goes on from CAIGRB010056140.1 coordinate 88,620, forward strand.
CACACACAGTCATCATGCGAGCACGAAGATACCGGGAAAGCTTGCAAGAAATTTTTAAGCCGACTGGGCAAAGAAACGGGTAATCTGGCGAAAAAGTAGCTTTAAGTTCATAAACAATCCAAAAAATTAATTATATTTGTTAATTAGCAATGAAAAATTATAGAGAATTTGACAAGAAGACAAATCGCAGACAAGAGCAAATTATTCTTCATTGAAATTATAAAAGAACAGGAACAAATTATCATTATCCTCTCCTTATAACTTGTCCTCTTTTTCTTAGTCAAATATTTGTCTGGTTATTGAGTTCCTAAACAATGAAGTTCACTTTAATGTGCCTAAAAATGGAGAGAGATAGAGAGAATTTCTTAGAGGGAGAATTTATTCAAGATTTTGGGTATTGGAATAACTGATGAGAAGTACCAGTTGTAAAAGCACTAAATGGGCTAGGAAAAGAAGGCGGGGAAGCCATACCAGTTCCACCGGCGATATAATTATGGTGCTGCAAGCCACCGGAAGAGCTTTCTCCGGCAACAGGAGTTCCATCAGGGCCTTGGTCATAAAGAATGCCGGTGAATACATGTCCTCCAATGTTCACTGATGTTTGATATGCATATTGATCCTCCGCATTGTCGGTTGAGCTCAATCTAACACATCTAAACACCGCCGGAGAACTCACTTCGGCCGGAAAATTCCCTTCTTCAAGTTCTGATTTACATAAAAACACATAAAATTATCAAACCAAGAAAAACCCATATTAAAAAAATAAACTTTGGATAATCTAAGTTAAGCTAGTAACAAATTGGCAAAAGTATACAGAAATTAAGATTTTTGGGTTGTTTTAAGTACATCTAGAATACTGATAATGGCTTTATAGCACACTGTAGAAAACTGCAGGCTCTAGGGTTCGTGAACTATACACTTTGACTATGTAGTTCAATTGTTCAAACTTACATGTGTTGTGTTTGTGGATCTGTAAATCTGTGTACAGTGTGAAATATACAGTACCTAATGCTGGATTCTCTCTGTATCTTTTAGGGTTTTGTCCAAGGAGTTGCTGTTGTTGAACAATAGAGGAAATTTGCATCTGCTGATGCCGTGGCTGCCTTCTTGATACAGGAACCCAAGTGCTTCTAACGTGAGTTTGGCACTGAAAACCTCGGCTTCTGCAACAAGTTCTACACCTCAAATATTCACAATCTTTCTTAGCTTGATTTCCACAGTCTTGGCACCTACTGCTTCCTCCTCCAGATTCTTCTCTTCTCATCATGACAAAAATAGGCCGCTCAGTTTTAACAATAGTCACCTCGTCCTTTCTTTCTCTGGGTCAAAGACGGGAAATTCGGAAATCTTGTGAACTTTCTCAAATCTTGTACCTATTGGGACCTTTTTTTTTTTGGCTGAATTTTCACTCTTTTATTGCTAAATTTGGGCCTTTTTTACAGGTATTACTCCTGTTCTTCTTCTTGTTCTAGGTGAGTTCATGGCTCAGTGCTCAAGTGTACTATAATTGTTGGGGTTTTCAACCTTTTTCATTTTAGCACCTTGCCACAATTTTGGATTATTTTGAGAGAAGGGTTTCTGTATAAACGTACAAAATGTACAACACTGTGTGAGTTTTCCAAAATTTACAACACAGCAAACAGTAAATACACATCAGAAAAGCAAATGCCAACTGTATATAATTACAAGAAGCCAAATTAAAGTAAATAAGAGGAAAAAAAAAAAAAAGTATCACGGTAAAGAGAAAATTCATCACCCTCCATAAAAAAAGACTTAAAACACGGCATATTACGTACGGCGGCGAGAGAAGGTGGCACCTGGTCGTGGCGGTGGAACACCACAGTGAGTGATTGGAAATGGAATACTATTCTTTATAGTACACAGAAAATTCTTCACTGTTTAAAGTAAGCCGAGAATCCCTTAAAAAATGGTATATTACGTACGGAAATGTAAATTGAGGAGGAGGCGATACTCGGTTAGGGTGGTGCAACACCACGGTAAATGGAATACTATTTGCTTTCAAATCAGAACTTTATAAACAGTTAGAAGAGCTTATCATCTACAACAGTAAAAAAATCCATTTTTTCGATATTTATTTTATTTGTAATTCCTGGTTATGACGGTCTGACAGTTTTCACTTCACCAAAGTACTACCCCCGGAAAACCCGCTTCTTCAATGACCTTTCCAACCTCTAACGATTATACAGGCGGGAGAATAATCTGCATTCACTACTTATTATTTTTCCTCATTAAGGAAATGCAAATAAGAAGTTTGTTCTAAGTAATTAAGGCGATCTTTGACCCTATGTCATGTGACATTAAATTTTGTAATATTAATTTTTTTGAGAATATATAATTAAAAAATAATAAAATATATTAAATTTACGTGCAAATTTATTTTATTGACAAAATGTATAACTGAAAATGAATTTTTAGCGTAGGACTCAAACATGAGCTAAGTTTTAAAATGTATCAAGTAATATTTTTAGGGAAATGAGGGGTGGTAATTTCACATGGTGTGGTGATGGTTTTTAACATTTTAAATTACCTTTGAATTTAGGTTCCATGCAATTACATGATTGAAACTATTCTTATAGACGTTAAAATTGCATATGACTTTCAATTGAAGTAGAAAGAAATGTTTAGGGTATGTTATTTTTATTATTTTCAAGTCATTTTCTGTTTTTTATTTTTCAAAATAGTGAAAACGCGTTATTTTTCCTATTTTCGAAAACGCGTTTTGGGTATTCAAAACAATTTTTCAAAATGTCAAAAAAGAACATATTTTCAACAATCTCAAAATGAATGCTCAAAACACAAAATCCAAAATAAATTCAAAACTCAAAACACAAAACAGTAACATAAAGAGAACTTCCCCTAAACTTTTGCAGCTAGAAATCTCCAATAATCACTCAATGACCTTTCGATCCACACGGCTATTCAAACTAAATAAGAACAAAGATTGAACACAACAAATGATATCACCAACACAAAAATAGAACCTCAAGACTTTGTAATTTGTACTGATTCTCAGCCTTTTGCATCTTATGTGTGTATCGTGTTAAGCAAGTTTAAATTCATTTTATCATAATGCGGCATACCTGATCATCAGAGGCATGAAGATATTTCACCTTCGTATATAGCGGCAAAACATTACATCATTGAGAATGGTATTTATTTTCACTTTTTTTTTCTAGGTTGCTTATTTCCCTACTATAATATAAGAACCTTAATCTCTAGGTGAAGATCTTTTGGCTATTATTCATGTTTTCGATTTTTAGACATCGAAAAAGCATCTACAGCCTCCGCGACCTTCTATTCAGGTTAGAAGAACATCTAGGACGACTTGAGCAGTTGAAGCAATATGGTGAGTTAAAGCAATTTGACGTTTTTCTCGTGGATAAAACTGAACATTGATGCAAATATTTTTCACAAATGGAAAATTCTATTTTGATTGTACTAATGGAACTGGTAGAATGCAGCTAATATAGCACTAAATCTTCTTTGTAATTAACTTTTTAAATCTTGGTTCAAATATTTAATTTTCTTATCTTATAACATGATTATCAATATCTGTTGAGCGCTGTCTTTTCTTTCTTTTGTTTCGTTTTATTTCAGTTTTTAAGTTAGTTCAGACTATGATGGATAACATTGGAGCAACCTGGGAATGCGCTAATGATGCTTGCTTC
>CAIGRB010056140.1:105283-118485 GCA_903798255.1 Fraxinus quadrangulata
TTGAGAATTGTAGGGATTTTTTCATTATTCTTGCTAGCACAAGAAAAGAAACTCTAGCCGTCATTCTTGTTTTCTGTGTGGATCACCATTGGAGGCTGGACAATTGGACAGCTTGAATTACAGATCGTGATCGTTGGAATTCAAGAAAAAGTAAAGGAGTTTGCAGAAATCATCAAAGGTATTATTTCTACAACAGTTTCTATCTAAACACAAAGCACATCCTTGTATGGGAATTGAAATTGTTTATTTTCAGCCGCGCATGATTAATTAAATTCCCAACAATTTCAACAAATTTCAAGTGAAATATTTCCTCTCCGTAGGGTATAAAATATTTCAAATATTTCTTACGAAAATAAATAATCGTTTTTGTTTCTTTATTTTATTTGTAATTAGATAAAAATATATATGTTTTTGAATTAGATGTTTTTAGTTTAATTTTTTAACATCAAGGATTGGGAGAAAAATGGTGTAACAAAAGGAGGAAAGATAGAGGGAGAGCTATAAAGAAGAGACGGAGTAAAGAAAGAAGATGCAATAAAAATAAATGTTTCTTTTTCTTGGACATTGTGTTTGGAAAATGTAATGTGTTGAGTTCAACAATAAACCCGCAAAGGCGATGAGCCTTGTGCACCGAATTCAATCTATTGTTGGCCCTGATATTCAATGGGTTAATAGATACTCCAATTTTCCTTGTATACATTTCTTAATTAAATGAAAAATGGTATCTTTTAGAATTTAAGGACCAACCTCAAAGCTTCTACTGTACTGATATTTCAAACCTTTCGGCTGTGGGGGACCCAAAAGGAAGTACAGAGCAATAAATTTTTGGAAGATGGACTTTAGGCTGACTCCATTTCACACAACTATAGCCTAAACACACTTACTAAGTGAATATATAATATAAAATAATTGTGAAAACAACCTGCTTTGGTCGCCCATGACTACTCTCCTAAATCGTGAAATTAGAACATTTAGGTATAATGCCAGCAAAAGTTTCAAATCTTTAAAATATTGACAAATTTTTCTTAAATTTTTGATTTATTACAGTTGTCACCCTTAACCTTTTGAAATGTTGCAGTTGGGGCCATTTTGGATGGTTTCCCGTCAAAATACTTTCAGTTGATCCAAAAAATTGATTTTAATCACATTTTAATCAATTTTAAAAGAACAAAATGGTAAATATCTATTAATCACATTAAATAATAAACAAAAAAGAAAAGAAATAATAATAAAAAAGGTGAACCCCACCCCAAACGAAACCTCAAACCAAAACCCTTCCTCATTTCATATTTGCGCTTCTTATCACGCGCCGACCGTCCTTTAACGTGCACTATGAGTCCCCAATAGTTTTGAAAACGTTAAGCGATTCCCCCGCCACTATCTTCCCATCACGATCGGAGTCAAAGAAGTCAAACGTCTCCCTCAGCTCGGCTTCCCAAGCATGCGCCCCAAAAGCCGAGCCTATCGCATAGAACTCTTCCAAGTTGATACATCCATCGCCATCTCTGTCCACTTCGTTTAACATCATAGTCAGCTCTTCTTGGCTCGGTGGCTCGGCACCAATGCAACTCAACAAAGTTTTCAACTCCTCTTTCTTCACTTTTCAAAAACTCTTCCATGTCTATCATTTCGAAGGCTTGTTTTAGTTCAAAGTAAATGTCGGCGAAGATTTCAGACAACTCATCAAAGGATAAACAAGGCAGAACGTTGGTTGGCATTTCAGACAACTCATCGACTTCTTGATGACATATTGTGATTCATCGAAGGAAGACAACGTGGTTTGGGAATTGAAGGAAGAAGGGTCGGTCTCGAATCTGGAAATGGAACGTGATTTCTTGGACTTGAATAGCATTTTGGGAACAATCTTGATGCGCTGCCCCTGGAGTTTAATGCTTGGAAGCAAAAGAAGAGAACAAGTGGTTTTGGTTTGGGGTTTCGGGTGAGGTCGTCTTTTCTTTCCTTTTTTGTTTATTATTAATTATTTAATGTGATTAATAGATATTTATCATTTTACCCTTTTAAAATTGATTAAAATGTGGTCAAAATCATCTTTTTGGGTCAACGACAATATTTTGGATGAAAGCCGTCCAAAAGAGCTTCACCTGCAATGTTTCAAAAGGTTAGAGGTGACAACTACAACAATCAAATATTGGGAAAAAGTCTGTCAATATTTTAAAATTTGAAACTTTTGCTGCAATTATCCTGAACATATATAGCTAAAGCAACCAACATGGGCCTTATGCTTGTGACTCTCCCCCTATGTATGTATTGTAAGGTTTTCAAAGGTTAAGGCGTGACAAAACGTGAAGTCAAGTTTTAAATTTTATGAATTTAGATGAAATATGACGTTTTCTTATTTATATATCAATAAATAAATAAAATAAGGTCTACTTTGAAAATCTATAAGAACTTCACGAACTTTATACACACTTTTCAAATTTTCGAAAAAAGAAAAAAAGAAAAAGTTCTCAAAATCATAAATATTACGGGCATGTTTGAGCCTCATTCTTTTGCCAAAATGTATTTTGAAATAATTGTTTGATAGAGAATATGTGGTTAAAAAATAATGAAATTTTTTTGGATTTGTCTATAGTATTATTTTATTGAAGAATGTGATTGAAAATAAGAGAGAAAAATATGTTTTGATTGTAATGAGGACCAAACAATGGTTATAATTATTTACTAATTAAAAATCATATGTGTGTGTGTGTGTGACACACTATAAGAAATAGTGTAATGTGCAATGTCACCGAAGTGCTTAGCGTAAACCAAGTATTGGTGCTTAGATGATCAATCATTCATATATAAAAGATGAAAAAAGGCAACTCTAGATGTCAAGACAAAATAATAAGACGAAAAACAAAAAAAAGCATGCGTCTTTTTCCATCTAGGCACTACTTAGATGATCCATCTTCCTTTCCATCCTGCCCTAGACAGGACATTTAGAACACTACTATGTTGGTCGCTTTTTTCCACCTTCTCTCTAGACTGGATGTTCAGAACACTACTACGTTGGTCATCTTTTTTTCCCTCCTTCCCCTAGACGACAGGTTTAGAACATCGTAAGTAGGGATGTCAATCTAACTCGTCGACTCGAATGGCCCGCGTCGGCTAGTAAGAAATTCAAAGTGGCTCGACTTGCGGCTCGATGGAACCGAGCTGAGCCACTTTTTCGAATGACTGCTCGAGCCCGAGTGGCTTGCTGAACCACGTGGGAAAAAATGGCCCGTGTTACAAGCCCGACTGCTTGCCTACCGCTTGTGTTTAGAAAAAAAAAAAAAAAGAAATTCGAGTCGACTCAGTGAGGCTGGAGTCTAAAGCTCAAGCCAAGCCTCTGTTTTTCAATCGAGCTTGGCTCGACTTGGCCAGAGCTAAAAAAGTCCAAACCATTTTTTTTGCCTGAGCCGCACCCGAGGCGTAATCTTCTGCTCGCGAGCCAGCTCGTTTACATCCCTGACCATAGGTATGTATGTACCGATTGGAAGTGTAGCCTTAGATCAATAAATGGATAGAGATAACAGAAGTCTCCTATCCCAGTCACCCCATGCCTTCGGTTCCAGACAAACCCAATTTGACTGTGAAAGCTTCATAAATATATATAAATTATACACACAGCTATACCCTCTATATAGAGCCAACTTCTTGTTGCCCCCACCCATAGTCTTTAATCTTTATGGGTAGACAAGATATAGATCTTTTCCTGAGATTTCTTACAGTCAGCAGCTAAAAGAGTTAAAGCCTCCTGAAAACTTGATTGCCCACACATTCATGCCCATAAAACTTCGTCTTTTTCCCAATTCAATTCTATCAAAATCTCTTCTATATATCTCTCTCTCTCTGCAATACATTTACACACAGCAAGGGAAATGAAGATCCAATGCGATGTTTGTGGAAAAGAAGAAGCTTACATTTTCTGCACAGCAGATGAAGCTGCACTTTGCCAAGCCTGTGACTGTAGAGTCCATCGTGCCAATAAACTTGCGAGCAAACACCCCCGTTTCTCGCTTCTTCATCCTTCCTCCAAAGATTTGCCTCGCTGTGACATTTGCCGGGTAAAACTGCACACTTTATTCACACACTACTGTTAAATCATCTCATCTAAAAGTTTAAGTTGATCGTGGTGTTAGCCAACACGGTACTATCAAATTACTATATGTTTTGAGTGAAGTAATTTGAAACATACTTTAACATGAATTTTGGATCAAGTTTCTTACTTGAAATGATGAATTTCAAGATTTTTATGTAGTTAAATCACCTTCACCTTCCGTTACAAAACTCCAAAATCTGCTTTCTCTTGTTTTCCAATGGTTCCAATCTCGATCATATGAGAGGGGATTATTATCTACAATCTAAATGCTCAATTTTGTGAATTTTCGTGTCATATATGTGATTTTAGACACTTTTCTATTTTTGAGTGATTTTCTGTACAAAATTCACTTATTTTCTATCATATTTTCTCTTTCCACTGCTAGAAAAAAAAATTGAAGATTTTATGGGAGGTTGTGGGGAGTTGAATATTTGAATCACTCCCTCTAACCCTTTTGATATCTTGTGGGTCGAATCATATCACGTGGGCAATCAATGATACATATTTTCTAACATTGAGTTTTCAAGATTTAGAGAGTTATATTCTTGAACCCTTTTACAGGAGAGACGGGCATTACTTTTTTGTCAAGAAGATAGAGCTCTATTGTGCAGAGACTGTGACATTCCAATACACAAAGCCAATGAATATACCAAAAACCACAATAGATTTCTTCTCACTGGAATAAAGCTTTCACCTTTTGCAGCTTCTTATCAGGCTTCCACATCCTTAAGTAATACTGGATCTAATAATGCCAATAAAATTTTTCAAACAAATTCTAATGTAAACACGTCAGAATCAACCTCAACTACACTTTGCGGAGTTCATAATAACGGGTCGGATCAATCTGGAAGCCAAGAGGGTTCGGTATCAACGAGTAGCATACCGGAGTATTTATTCGAGACTTTACCTGGTTGGCATGTTGAAGAATTGCTGGATCCTTCTTCTTCTTCTCATGTTTTCTGTAAGGTTAATTTGCAGTGCATTTCTTTATGATCTTATTATGTAAAATATTAAGATAGCCACTAAAAACTAAGATATTAGCACATAATAAACACAATAATCATCAAACAATTAATTAATATAGCGCATAAATTTGTATCCATAGTTCTTTTAAATACTTAGTTAAGTATTTAAGTTTGAATCTTGTGTAATATTTGGTGGGATGTGCTATATGCTAGAACACAAAAGTAAAGATGAAAAATAAATTAAAATCTTATTCATTGCACCATCTAACTATCATACCAAATATGGCAGCTGGCATATTCAGTAAACCATGCAAGATGGAACAAGAAATAAATCTCAACTTTTTTTCCCCTTAAAGTTTAAGGCCCGTTTGATAAGGCTTTTGTCTGAGACTAAGAAGTTGCTTTTTAGTATGGTTGAATAATTTTATGGAAGTGTTTCGTCTGATTAGAAAAGATTTTAGAATAAACTAACTTAGGACTTGTCTGAGAGGGATTTTCTGAAGATTTTATTTCAATTTTTGCCCTTCGGGTAAAAAGGTCGGTCCAAAAAATGCACTAATTATTGACTCAACTTTTGTCCAATTATCAGAAACGCCCATTTCTAAAGAATAATGAATTAAATGTTAAAGAGACACATTGGTAATTTTAGTTAATTCAGTCAATATTTGCGACTCCCTGCATAAGCTAAACACTATATAACGGTCTCAAATTCACGAAAAATTGGATACAAAATTGCTCCCAAACATGACTTTAATATGGTGCGTGACAAGTAATTAATCTTGATTAGGTCCAAGTAAGACTAGTGTTTTTTCCAAAAATATAGCGTCAATTATTTAGTTGTCATCATTTTGTGTTTGTCAACTAAAATAAGATAGATCCTTGTACTTCAAAGGATAATATATTACTCATTAGTTACCTTTTAAATTAGCATATGTCGTACAAAACTTGTTTTGGAAGTCTTTATAAATAATTTATAATTCTGGATAGATGGAAATAAGTGATGAATAAAGTATAATATTCGTGGTTCCCTCGAAAGAATAATACTTATTGAAATAACAATTTATCCCGACGAGGCATTGGCGTTTGGAAAGTAATATGTCGAAAAGTAATGAACGTTGCTAAAATAATAATAACAAAGCGCTTTCTAGCTTTAGCAATGTACATTAACTGTTGCCATGTGTGTTTGCTTTACGACAATATCGAGGGCGAAACGTAGAGGTTCACGTTGCCAAATCCTATTACAATGCATTCAATCCGTTATAAAAAGCAATTTTTACGAACACGTCTCTAATTAATAAAACAGACGATTAGACATTTCAGATTATTTCTACTAAGCAAATTTGAATGCAAGGTAATTAAGGACAGACAACCTTGACGAGCCGCCAAACAAAACAACAGTCAAAATCCTAAGTTTAATTAAAGGGATTGGTAGATTAATTATTTATTTATATATGCAACCTAAAACTAGTTTATGTCAAATGCCGGCATCCAGATTAACCTGTTTTTGAACTCATTGGTCAATTTTTGTATGAAATTTTCTATTTCTATTTTGTTTGGATTTGGTGGGCTATATTTCATGAATGAGAATTAATAAGAAATGAGTATAAAGAAGTTGTCAATATCTACGAATAGTAAAATGATTGTGGAAGAGAAGACTTGTTGTATGCCGAGTTGCTCATAATAGCTCTGATACTAAGAAGAAACTATGAAAAAAAACCTTAAAAATGAATAAAAGACTTGATTAAAATATTATTAACTGAAGATCATAGGCTATGAGCACCTAACACACATTTATTCTAATTTATAATAAAATAAGGTCAACGACTCTCTATAGCTAATGTTTATCCAAAAAATAGATAACAATTATCAAATAACAAATTAACGACTTTGTATTTATCCTTTGGTTTGAATTTGACAATTTTATCACTTTTCTGATCTCCTTATCGCTTCTTTAATCCTCATCATTTTCGTTGCCAAGCTGTACGGCGTTTGTAACAGCTGGAAATTCAATTTGAAGAAAGTCGGGTTAGTGATAGTTAAAAAAATCCATCAAAAATTTCAAAAAGGAAAATTTATGTAAAAAGAGACGTTAATTTGACAAAAAGTGAAATTTGTTACATTAAAATCAGATAACACTAACCTAAAAGCAGTTTAAAACACTGTCACAGCACCTCTAATTGGGTAAATAAAAGCGTGTTTTCTATGGTAATTGCTGATATCAATTTGACAAGACTTGTAAGATATTGTTCTTAATACATTTGACAATTTTTACCACTTTCGTTAAAGTTGCTACTTTTGATTCAAGACCATGTTTGTCCCTGCAATTCGTACGGTACTGGATTCACAAAATATGGCTGCTGCAGCTGCTGGTTCACTTGTTGCTGCATTTTCCCTAACTGATATTTCTCTACAGTGATTGGAAAATTTTCATTACTGCTCATTGGAGCTTGGTTATTAAAACTCGCATGATGTGAATTGTCACTGAAAAGTTGGGAAATTGATCCCAAATAATCAAATTCCCCGAGATGAGTCAGAGAAGAAGGCCTTGGAAATTTTAGGGTTTGTGGTTCAGTAGTGGCATAATTTGCAGTAGTCGCAGCTTGGAGAAATGGATTCTCTACAGTTTGTGCAGTTTCTTTTCCCAAATTCTTCTTCTTGTAGATTCTGCATAGCACCCAATCATCCAACTGATATGCATAAAACGAACAAAAACTAATGTTATTACGTTAAATCAATATGGTCAAAACTTTTATAAATTTAATGAATGTGTGTGTTAGAAATTTCAAGTCTCATCGTCATCCAGTTATGAAAAATTCTATGGGTGTTAGATGGAAAAAATTAGTGAGGCTGAACTATATGTGAGGGTACGTGTTAAATATAAGATTTAAATGAATATAATCAGCACATCTCTAAAAATTTAATCTTTTGAACAAGATGGTTAGCAGGGGTGGAGTCGGGAGGGATTAAAAAAAAAAAAAAATTGCACTGAGTTGATGTATACGAAAAAAAAAACTAATAATTTTTTTTAAAAAATTATTAAATGGGCTTGTGTAGTCCTTTATTAGTTATTTTCGTTGAACTATAAACTTTTAGATTAGATAAAAAGACAAACATTTTGAGTGGAAGTCTTGCTGTTACACATTTATAAAAATTGCGCACACAAAACAAACACAAGACAATATAGAATTGAGTTCTTACCCTCATAGATCCATTTTGTTTGAGAGGTTGTGACCTTGATTTATTCAAGCGATATTCATGCATAATCCAATCAGTTTTGACGCCCTTTGGGGGCTTGCCTTTGTAAAATACTAGGGCTTTCTTGACCCCCACGTTTCTTGATTCACTATAAATGGCTTTATCAGTCCCCGTGGCTTTCCAATAACCAGATACGGCTGCTCTATTTGGCCTCACCCCATTTGGATATTTCCTATCTCGAGGGGTGAAGAAATACCATTCATTTTCTCCAAATTCTGCTTTTGCTACACCTTAACACAACCATCTATCAGTATTACAAAATGATGATCCTCAAGTACATCAAGATTAAGAAGGTGTTTGGTGGGGATTGTATGGTTGAAAAGATGTGATTAATATTGATTGTTTGACTTTGACTTTGATTAAAATCAGATTTTAATCCGATCCAAATAGACCCTAAGTAGTGAAAACAAGCACGTAAACTTTCATAGCATGTTTAGTGGGTTAGACGCCCAATACTGTAAGTTCTAGAACATGTTTAGTGGACGTAGAATTAATAAAATCTGAACATTTTCTACCATTAATAATGTCTAATTAACCTTACCAAACATTCTCTCGTCATATTTGAACATAAAGTTAATATTATTACATGATTGATATAACATGTGTATCATGTTTAGTATGCTGAATTAGAAATGATGTCCTATTTTTAGCCCATGTTTGATAGAAATTATAATTTAGATTTTTATCAAAATCAAAATCAACAATTAATTTTAATAACATATTTCATGCATTTCATAACTTTTCAACCACACATTTTACTATCTTTTATTAAAATAGACTAAAATTTTTATTTCAATATCCATCAAACAGGGACTTAGCCTATGTTTGACTCATATTCTTTAAAAATACATTCTTTCAAAACTAATTTTCAAATGTACATTTTTCAATAAAATAATATTTTCCATGATATCAATAATTTTTCATTACTTTTTAACCACATATTTATCATCATATCACTATTTAAAATACATTCTTTCCTCAGCAATATCCATCAAATACACCATTAATATAACATTTATGAAAATGAATTAATGAACTACAAAATATTAGAACAAGGTGTTATCGAGTATACTAACCAGGCAATTCCCATGGATCGAATTTGTAAATATCAACTTCCAGTATAATCGAAATGGGGCATGGCTTCGAGGTGGCCTGGTTTCGAAGATAAAACATGATTAATTCTTCATCAGTAGGGTGGAACCTAAAACCAGGAGGAAGCTCACAACCATTCCTACCTACCATTTCTTTCTTTCTTTCTTTGTTTTTTTCTTTTTTCCTTTTTCGAGAATTTCAAAACAATATGGATCCTAATTATATATTTGAGTGTGGGGTAGGTGGGATGGGGGTACGAGAGAATTAAGAGTGTTTGAAATGTTTGCTATGAGATGGATAACCATTTTATATTGAAAGGATTTTTGTCTTGTTCTAGAATTACAATATATTATTGGCTGGTTTTGACTGCCCCACACATATACCTCGTATGTAAGTATGCATGCATTTGTGGATAACTAAGGTATATACCTTTGCTAAAGCTTTCTTGTTTGTTTGTTTGTTAGTGCTACTTTAACAAACTTTATTGAATTCCAACACTTTCAAATACTAAATTTTCTAGTCAATGTTATGCTCATATAATGCCAAACTGACAAAGTTAACTAATTTTGTTTGATATGCTCGACTAATAATATTAAAAATTAAATAAGGGTTAGAGGAGATCGAGTTGCGATCCCCATTTATGTTTTCCTTTTTGCTCTTTCTAGTTTAAGCTAATTGTTGCCTATCCATATAGAGAATTAAACGATGACGTAATATGTTTACTCTTATCGATAAATGATAAAAAATTCGATGTAATTTTTCTTGATTTTCTATTCTACCCAATTTCTCAATAAATAATTTTAAATTTGCTAACATTAAGTGAAAATAAAAATAGTAATCAATCAAAATTTGAGTTCTTCCAACGACTTCAAATTAATATTTCACGAATCATTCTTCAAAAGAAGTTATGACACACACTCAACGAGACACACGGCCTTACGAAACGGGTATGGAGAAAGATAAGATAGAATACAAAAGAAAAGAACATAAAATGTGGGCCAAATTTCAGTTTGTGGTTGTTATCCTGCCACGTCATAACTAGGTATTTATTGGAGATCTCATGGCCTTTGATCTCAATTTTAGAATCAATTTTCAATAAGATAAAATCACACGTTTCAGGATTTGATTACTGGATTAAGATTATTTTTTGTCAACACGTGGCGTGGTTGAATTGTGTTCTAAAATTTCATAGAATATTCTTTGAAACTCATTGAATAATGTTGAATGAACGTGGAAGGCTCCCTGTCACGAGTGGAGCTGATGTGGCCCTATTAATGGAGCAGAATTGAATCTCATTTGTCCATAAACAAGTTAACGTCTAATGAATCAAGTTGTTAAAAAACATATTAGTAATTTTTCATTTATTAAGAATCACTACAAGAAATATGACTTTTGCCGATCAAGAAATTGGTCGCTAACAATCCAATATCAATAGCTAAATCCAATTTATGACTAAAAATTGTTGGTTGGCAGCTGATCGCCAAACGCCAGCCAGCAAAAGGTTTTACCGACCAACGTTTACTTTAGTCGGGAAAATTAGAAATCTTCACCGACTAAAAATGGTTGGTCGGTAATGACATGACTTTTTACTGACCATTTTTCTGGTCGGTAGCTGGTCACCAAAAGCCAGCCAGCGAAGGTTTTTACCGACCAAACTAAACTTTAGTCGGGAAAAATAGAGATTTTCAATGACCAAAAAATGGTTGGTCGATAATTACATACTTTTTGCTGACCATACTTCTGGTCGGTAAATGTCTAACTATGATATAAACAAATACATAAGCCGACCATTACAGGTGATAGGCAATAATATCCATTTGTCGACCAAGAAATCAAGTGACATTGGTCGGGAAAATTAATGAATTTGCCGACCAACAAAAATTGAAGTCAGTAAATTTGGATTGCATTTAAAAGTCACAACCAAAAGCCTCTAGCAAAATATTTTCAAGGCAAAATATTATATCGCATCTTTACAAGTCAATTACAATTCCAACTATGAAAACACATAGTCTAAACAAGAATGAAATCCAAAATAAAAAGCCTAGTCAAGTTCCAAAAATTTGATAAGACTAGTTTCATTACATATTTCTCCTTAGTCACACGATGGATCCGGCCTCTTGTATCCTTGTAATGTATGCTTTTCCATAGCTGAATTCACAAAAATGTATTGGAATATGAAGTTCATGTTGCAAGCAACCAAAATCAAAATGCTAGCAATTTAGATAATTTAGGATATGCACAAATGATAATGAAACATTCACACACATTCAATATATGGAAGACCGACTTTTTAATCTGTTGTCGATAGAAAATGAAGTGAGTGACAATTAATTTTGATAAATCATAAGAACCATGTAATGGAGTCATGTTTCAAGAAATTATACACTGAGAAATTTGCAGTTGGATGACATCAAATGAACATTGACAACATCTATATTGTTCTTTCTAATAACTAAGAAGAAAAAACAGTTGTACAAACTTGACTTTCTCACCAATTGCTTCACTTCCTTTGAGATGTTACAATAATGTATTGTGAATATCTTTTCATTTTCATGGAAGTTGGGAAGAGAAAGACATTCACCAACATAGATAAACGGCAGGTCAAGAAGTGAAAAGCAGATAAGAAAGTTCCAAACAAACTCAGGAGGCCTCTTGTATTCCTGTACTTAATACCATTCCACTTGTGAACTCACTAGAAAAGTTTTCACTCACTAGCACTCGCTATAAATCTTGTAATGTTGCATCTGATGTCCAAGATAGCCATAGCATCTGATTTCCGCAAAGACTAACTTTTTTTCAGACAATCAGCCTACAATTTTACTCTCCTATTCACATTAGTGATTAGACTCGCAGACCCTTTTCATTATTTTCCAAGTATTAACACTTGTTGATGGATTTGTTCGAAGTGCACAAAACAAACAGAGACAATGGCAGTGGAATCCAATGCAGTAATTAAGAATTTTATAACATTACCAGAAGAGCATTATATACAAAAGTCAAGAACAAGAAACATAAAAAATGGTGACAAGGTGACCTTCATGCTACAATCTCCACGAATCATTATAATTTTCTACGAAAAAAGCCAAAAACCTCATTCCCTTCAAGATAACCTTGTGTAGAGAGACTACAAAGAAAGAATGGAGAGGGTGAAAAAAGCTAAGGCAACTGGGGCAAAGCATGAAGAGTAAATCCTAGTCGAGTCACCTTATTATTAAAAAATTTCATATACTTCAACAGATCAGGAAAGTAATTGCCTGATACCTTAATAATGTTTAGCACTTACAAGTTTACTCAATCACTTGCAAAATTTCTTAATTCCTAACATATAGAGAAAGAACATAACTTATTAATGATTATTATATTTTAATCTTTAGCACTGACATACTTCAAATATTTTTTTCTTCCTTCAGAAATGTTACAACAATATGATGTTAATAACAAAACAGAATTAAGAACAAACTCATAATCATAGAATTACTTATCTCTGTTGGCACATTGACTGGTGCAGGCTGGATGGTAGTGTATAGGGGTGGGCATGGGTTGGGTTGGGTTGATTTTTCCCCCAACCCAAACTCAACCCAACATTGTCGGTTTGTTCCCAACCCAACCCAACCCAACCCAACCCAACCCAACCCAATTATATGTCGATCGGGTCGGGTTGGGTTGGTTGGGTTGTATCGATAATTTCTATTAATAGACGAGGTGGGGATAAAAATCAACACTCCAACAAAATGGTATAACAATAAGGTTCATTTATTCAAATGAAAAGCCACGAGAAACTAGAAACTACATATTCTTTTTTA
>CAIGRB010056140.1:119454-134539 GCA_903798255.1 Fraxinus quadrangulata
TGCCTGATACCTTAATAATGTTTAGCACTTACAAGTTTATTCAATCACTTGCAAAATTTCTTAATTCCTAACATATAGAGAAAGAACATAACTTATTAATGATTATTATATTTTAATCTTTAGCACTGACATACTTCAAATATTTTTTTCTTCCTTCAGAAATGTTACAAACAATATGATGTTATTAACAAAACAGAATTAAGAACAAACTCATAATCATAGAAATACTTATCCCTGTTGGCACATTGACTGGTGCAGGCTGGATGGTAGTGTATAGGGGTGGGCGTGGGTTGGGTTGGGTTGGGTTGATTTTTGCCCCAACCCAAACTCAACTCAACATTGTCGGTTTGTTCAAAATCCAACCCAACCAAACCCAACCCAATTATGTGTCGGTCGGGTCGGGTCGGTCGGGTTGTATCGATAATTTCTATTAATAGACGAGGTGGGGATAAAAATCAACACTCCAACAAAATGGTATAACAATAAGGTTCATTTATTCAAATAAAAAGCCACGAAAAACTAGAAACTACATATTCTTTTTTAGAGTTTCCCACTCTCTCCATCTGACAAAGCTAATTGAAGTATGAAACCTTCAATCCTCTCACAGAAATGGATATAAAAAACAACAGTGCCAGATGACCTGCTATAACTATTGGTACAGCAAAATTTGGACAATCATACTATATGAAAATATATGCCTTCACATCCCCATAATAACCAAACTTCGATGCTAATACTTCTGCAGAAGAAAAAAGAGGAAACGATAATCTTCTAAGTCTTAACTTAAATATGAAAGATGAAGTTGTGACAGTTATAGGTTTCTTTAACATTCCCCCATATGTAACCATAATTCCACTCTGCCTGATAACTAGCATATAAGGCTCTCAGATGGAAATAATCAAAATGGAAATTTTTCTGGGAAGTTACAAACTATTAGGAATTTAAGAACCAATGAAGCTGCATTTCCACCAACACAGTTAAATAAGGGAACTATGTAAGAACAAAAACATAAAACAACTGGGAAATAAGGGAACTATGTAGCTACAGAAGGGAATACCTCCTAATTCATACAGTAATAAATAATGAGTCAAAACATAATACCAGAAGACTTTTAACATTTTTCACTTCCAATTTAAATTCTAAATGATTTGTCAATTTGTTGTATCATATTAAACATATTTAAAGAGAGAAACATCGTGAAATATCTATTCACAGTCTAATAGGGTCTAGACTATGCTAGTGCACTAAAAATGTTAAAACATATTATTGATGTGTAATTCTGTCGTAATTTTAGTTATAATGTTTACCTACATACAATATTCTTTGTGACAAAATTTGTTAGCATTGTTGTACATAATTTACACAATATGCATCATTTTATTTGTGAGAAATATACATAATATTTCATTCATCTATGTTCTTCATCTTCCTCTGTTTTTCACTAAAATATTCAAAACTTATATGGTATTAGAGCTTCGATCCAGAGGATAACGTCATGACACAACCAAACACTAATCCATTTACCAACCTTGCAAATCTTTCAAATCCATATTGATTGGAGATGTCGACAACCCAGGAAAAGTTCTCATCACTTGACTACTCAGCACTGAAAACTATTAAACTAGGACACAAGCCATGCAGTAAGCCTTACGAGCCAATAATAAACTCGATTTCATTGATGGTAATCTGGAGAAACCCACAATTCTTGACGACCCTCTTTTGGAGCTATGGAACGATGCAATGACATGATTGTGTACTAGATTTACAACACCATCATACAACAACTCAGATCTAGTGTAGCTTTTGTGGTTACTGCAAATGAAATCTTGACTTAGTTACGAGAGCGATTTTCCTAGCAAAATAGTCTGCGGACTTGAAGAAGGCGTTATTGAATCTGACTCAAGAAGAAGACCTTGTGAGTATTCACTATGGTAGACTTAAAAGTTTATGAGATGAGCTCTCGGTCTATGAACTCTACCAAACTATACCCGTTGAAAACTAAAGTTTCTTTTAGATAGGTATTATCGTAATCCACCATATACTTTATTTATATGTTCTAAGCCCAATAATTTAATTCTTTATTAGATCACTTTAATTGGGTTCAACTTTAAGATAACCTTATACATAATTAATTACACATGTATGCCCACATGACAAATTAATAAACCAAACAATCTCCTACTTAGGCCATATTTGTTACCTTATAAATGTGTATAACCTTATGAAGTCAAAACTTTTGCTATCATAATTAAAAGCATATCCGAACAATTTCGTCCATTAATAAATCAATATATGATTAAAACAGTTTTTGTTACGAATATCATAACTAAACCATGAATGGTCACATACATCAACACAATCAAATGACATAGATCAAGTGTGGATGTGTAGCATGGAAATAATATGCAATGTGATCCAAACATGCATATTTTCAACTGGGTGTACTTTATTATTTAATGAGATCGACCATACACTTTAATCAGAGTAGAGCTGAAGTGAATACTTTATTTCTAAAATAAATCGAATATCTATGGATAAAAATATGTGTCTAAAAAGACATATCTGAATACAATTCCCACTAAATTGGAATATCATCAAAATGTGAAACACCCATGTGAGCTTTATACTCATGAAACACCTTAGGTGGTAGCCATTCAATAAATGGATCATTGATTATGGAGTTTGTCCTAATATGCTTTATAGAAACCTAACAAAGTCTGAATTTTTTCATTGACAACTAGGAAATTAATGTCTATAAACTTTAACATCGTCAAGTTCCTTTTGGAATACAATACTGCTATTATCACAAAATAACTTAAGTGGTCTTTCAATTCTATCCAAAATGTGCAGCCTAGTGACAAAATTTTGTAGTCATATTCCATGTTCAAAATCAGAATATCCATTAATCTTCAATTGGTCTGATTTTCCTGAATGTGATCATGTAATTCTTAGTTTTCTATAGATACCGAATAACATAATGACTGTTTTCTAAATTTCAATCACAGAGTTACTTAAATATCTATCTAGCATTTCAACAATGAATGTTGTATTCAAATGTGTACAAACTTTAGAATACCTTAAACTCCCAACTGCTGAATTATAGGAAATTTCCTGTATTTCATTTTCTTTAATTCATCCTTAGGGCATTGATTGAGACTAAAGTTGTCTCCCTTTGTTGTAGGGATATCACTTGATTTTCATTTCTACATCCTATATTTTTTAAGAACTTTATTGATACAGCTCTTTTGTGATAATTCAAACATACATCGAGAATGATCCATGTGTATATATATCCTTAATACAAAAGAGGCATCTCCAAGATTTTTCATTTCAAAATTTTATAACAGAAATCTCTTGGTTTCTTGTAATAAGCTTATATCATTGCAGGTAAGCAGTATATCATCGACGTACAATACCAAAAAATATGCTTACTCCTACTAAACTTGTGATATACACAATCATCAACTAAATTCATCTCGAAACCAAACGAAATAATTATTTGATGAAATTTGTGATACCATTACGGGAAACCATCTTAAGTTCATGGATGGATTTCCTTAATTTGTAAACCATTTGACATAGTTTAAGATCAAAATGTATCACAAATGTCATAATAGTCCTAAAAGAGTCTTTCATAGAAATCGGAGAAAAATTCTCTGTAATGTCAATGCCTTCCTTTTAAGTAAAGTCATTTGCAACAAGACGAGCCTCATATCTCTCCACATCACAATTCGAATCCATCTTAGTTTTAAATATCCAATTGCAACTAATGGGCTTCGCACCTTCAGGCATTGGGATAAGTTCCAAAGCATCATTATTACTTATAAACTTTATCTTTTTATGCATGTTATCAAACCTATCTTTAGAATTATTCTGTTGCGTGGCTTGATAAAAGTTGATTTATTAGTTCTTCTTCCATCAATCCATATCATCCTTATTTTCTTGGAAAAAGACTTTAAAGTCATCCAGAATTGTCTCTCTTTTTTATAGTGGATTTTCCTAATGGCACTTATTCTTGAGGTTGTTGAATTTATTTTTCTGGAACAATATCTTAGTTTTGTATAGGTGATTTTTTAGTATTTTCTTGATCCGAAATTATTTTTTGAACAAGATCTAGAATAAGAAATTGTTCCTGGTTCTGGTCATTGTTAATTGCAATAAAAGAAATATATACATATTCTTCATCAAAGATAAAATCCTTAATCTTATAAACTTATCTCTCCCCATAAACTCTACATCCTCAAGGAATCAGACAATTATCATTTTAAAAATTGACATAATAGTGGGATCTTTTAAAAAAATTGTAACCCCTTAATAATTGCTTTACTTGAAACTTTGTCGAGAATTTAAACTGCAGTCTTTAGTACTTCAACCTAGAGAGATTTTGATGTACTATGGGACAATTCCACATTCCTCTAGAAAGATTAGCAAAAAACCTCTAGATATTGTTCTTCTGATCCGTCATATATGTCATAATATTCACCATCAAGGTCGAATATGAGACAATTCCACATTCCTCTAGAAATTTAACAAAAGGCTTTGAACGTTGTTCTTCTGATCCATCATATCGTCATAGTATTCGACACTATGGTAAGATCGACTTGTTAAATTATTTTATAAAGTTGTTTTGCAACCTCAGCTTTGTATGCCTTGAACATGTGCAATGTTTGAAATTTCTCATAGATGAGATATAGATAGCTATAGTGAGGAAAATTCGTCTATGAACATACTAAATTACCTTGACCATTCCAAGAAGTCGAAGTGAACGACTCACAGATATCCGTATGAATTAGTTCTAAACGTCCGAAAACATATTAAATTACTGTTGACCATTCCAAGAAACGTAAGCGAATGGCTCGCAAATATTTGTATGAATTAGTTCTAAAACGTCCGAAATCCTATTAACACCTAATCTCCTTATATTTATTTGTTTTCTCATAATACAATTGATATAAGCACTTAAGTTTGAAAAATTATGAGAATCAAGAATTCATTCTAACACAAGATTTTCCATTCTCTTTCGAGAGATGTTACCTATCGCTTGTACCATAATGAAACAAAATCTCATTGATTAATTTATGTTTAATACCATGTAAGCTCACATGCAATGTTTCTTTATAAGAGACAACCATATTAAGCAGATATACGTTATCGTAACCGAATAAAGAATTTGTACCCACAATATTTGAATTAAGAAAAAAATCAAATTGATTATTTTCAATTGAATAAGAGTAACTAAATTTGTTTAATATAGAAACAGAAACCAAATTTCATCTAAAAGACGATACCGCAAATGTCCCTTTTAAATTCAAATAATAACAGTCTTTAACGATAATCTAAGATCCCTATAGCCTCAACTTTGATTGATTTGCCATCGTCTCACATAAATGATTTTTTTTAGCATCAATTGGATTTTGGTTGTTCATGGAACCTCACATAGACACACTTATATGAGTAGTGGCGCTAGAATTTATCCATCAAATGTGTCTTGGTATTGAAATTAAATTAACTTTAAAACAAACCAAAGTGAGAAGTGTACTTTTCTTTACACGTTAAGCGTGGTATTTAGTACAATTTCTCTACGTGTTCTAGATTTTCACAAAGGAAATAGCTAGTGATTAATAATTTTAAGGCTTCTACTATTCCTTTTGGACTAAACCAGATACAACTTCCTTATTCTTTAACTATCTTTATAGGTACTTGTCAAGTGAGTACTTCCAGTTCTCTTTTGCTAAAGACTTTCTTCTTTTTGTACACAATAAGGAATGAACACATTAAGAGTCCACTTTCTCGTATAGTTGTAACTAATTTTAAATTAGCCGAAATGTGGAAGAATAGAAACAAATTAAATGCAGGAGCAGGTCACCAGACAACTCAAACTTTAATACTTTTAGTTTTGAAACAAGATGAGACATTTCCATGATATACTTTCTTATATTTTCTTTACCCTTATACTTTAGTAAAATTAAGTTTGCCAAAAGACGTGCTAGTTTCGATTTTATTGTCTTTTACAAAGCGTTTTTCAATTTTATAAAGAAACTTCTTGGTAGTAGTTACCTTAGCGCCCTAAATGTTACTGGAATTTAATTAATTAGTTAACAGATATTGTAGAAGTAGATGGATTAATCAAATAGAGAACTTAAACCTAAATAACATGTTCATGTAGGAATCTGTATTGGACAATCAATAATTTCAAATAATGGTGAACTCCATCACAAGAAACCGAACACAACATTCATATTTAGTTTTTGGAAAGATATATCAATTTGTAAGTGACACTCTTGGTTTAGTAATCAAATATTGACAATAAATTCGGTCAAACATCAAGTTCATTTTTGAACCGACTTAATGTTCACATAATGGAAAATTTTACAGTTTCACATATTTATTACCACATGTGTGTAAATAATTCGATCAAATATTAACCTTCCGTTAGATCGGTCATTATTCGCATGAATTACGTACACACAAATTTCATAATATTACAAATAAATTAATTATGGTAGGAGATGTTACTTAGGTAACATGTCAACTAATCCATTTCAAGAAATTAGTAATCGGAAATAAATATTAAGTACCAAGCTTTGAAATTGATTGCTCTTTAATTCTTATCTATTATTTTTATTTTTTCTTTTTTTTTTAAACAAACAATTGACCGAAATTGGGCGCCGCAACGCCGAAATATCGGCTGTAGTGCTAAAAAAAAGGCTGCCTATATGCCCAACGACCAGTCACAATTTGTGAATTAGGTGGGACCTCGAGAAGGCATTGAAGCAGTCGTATAAACCAAAATTAATGCCATTGGAAAACTGATTGGAGATTACTCCCTAATTCTTAATTCATTAGGTCTCACCCATTGGACAATGTCATTATTTTCTTATAATTACTGCATTAAATCTTTCAAAAGGTCAACTCATATCCCAATAGGTTTACTTGAGTCAAACCTGATAACCTACCTTTATTCATTACAACAAATTAATTCCAAAATCCAAGGTCTTGAAGGGAAAATTATTTTAAAAATCTGAAATTCTGAAGTCAAACATTTCAAAAATCAAAAATCAAAAATTTAAAATTTAGAGCCAAAATTCGCATTCCAAAATTAAAATAATCCAAAGTATTAATTTCAACCCTAAAATTCTTGAACCTCAGGGTTTGAAATTCATATCAAAAAATCTAGAAAATTAAATTATGAATTTCAACTTTAAAATATTTCTTTTAATCTTAATGATTTAATATGAAGTTGGCTCTGATACCACTTGTTGAAACTTCAAACTTTATAAAATTGAAAATTTAATTACTTTATTACCAAGATCCTCCATATTAAATTATCAAGAAAATTAATAATTTAGAACGTACCTTAATTCATTGGGAATTATGCTTTAATATCGGATCTTGAATCTTTATTATTGACTCTTTTGGTTCTTGAGTTCTTGATCTTGATTTTGGCTCCTTACTCCATAATCTTGATTGTCTTGTTCTTCAATTTAATTGCTTCAATCATACTTCTTGATTCTTGACCGTAATTCTTGATTCTTGATCGTAGGTTTTGGATTTCTCTCTTCAATATACTTTATCTTGTATTCTTGTGTTGATATGTTAACACAAAGAATGAGAAGTTGCATATGAATTAGAGACCATAACTCTATATATAATTTCCATATATATTTGGAATCCTAATGGATCCGGTCTCTACATACATATCTGTTCCATACTTTATTTAGATGCCCTAATCCCAACAATTTATTTATTTATTGGATCACTTTAATGGGCTCAACTTTAAGATAACCTTATACACAATTAATTATATATGAAGGTCCACATGACAAATTAATAAACCAAACAAATGGGTCTTCTACTACTATGCCATTTGCTAATCTCGTTCAGAAAGTAACCTCCACTTCTAATCATTCACAATCCATGTCTGGTATATCACTATATATTTCAGCTTAAATTGCACATAATTCTGTGATGTCGCAACCTACTTGGATTATAGTTATTGATACTACAGATTATATGATATGTAAAACTATTTTATCATCATAACTTCCTAAGTTTCTTACTCGGTTAGGATGCCCAATGGAACTTCGTTTCTTGCCATACATATAGTAGTTGTGTAGAAGTGACTCAGATATTAAGATGTTCATGTCCTTTGTGTCCACTCTTTTACTTTCAATTTGATTTTTGTTAAAAAGATTACTTCACAATTCCATTGTTGTCTTGTTTTCTTACTCGAGGTATGTTTTATACATGGCCTTTCATATTGGACAACGATTGGGAAAGGTAAAGTTGAGCACAATTTCTATCACCTGTAACCTAGCCCTTCATTTTCTCCTACCGATCTTATGCATTCTATTTCTAATTATTTAACTAAGAGTAGCTTATTTTCGCTTATGTTATTGTAAAAATTTATTTATGGCATAATCATAGAGGCTACAATTCTAATTCCAGAATTCTACTTATTCAAGATTCAATTGTAATTTCTAATATTCAAACGACGAATTCTCATGTTTGTGACGTCTGGCAACTTGCAAAACAACACCGCCTGCCTTTTCCTATCAACACACATAAAAATCTAAAAATTATTTAATTTACTACATGTGGATCTTTGGGGACCTTTTGCAATAGAAGCCCATGATGGGACACAATATTCGATAACCATTGTTGATGATACGTCTAGAAGTACATGGATATATTGTTGGATTGGTATTATATGCAAATGGTTGTTCAGACAGAGAAATATTTAAGTTTAATTCATAGGAGCGTAATTAAACTCTATAAATAGAAAGAAAGAAGGTAAGAAAAATAAATGAAGTGAAGAACGAAATTCGAGGCAAGTGAAAACACTTTATCCTTAAGATAATATTGTCCCGCAACGGTGCTAAAGGTCTACGACACGTGTCTCCCAAGATACAACTGATATAACTTGTGGTAGAAGCACTTCAAACCACAAGCAACAACGAACTTTGAACGAATATTTCTCTCTATAAGAAAATTGGTTTTGAAATGATTTTTGAAGAGAGTTTTGCACGAGTTTTGATGTAATACTCAATGCAAAGTGATATGTGATGACTAATAGAAATCTAAAAGGTCTTATTTATAGAAAATTAGGGGTTGTGAGTGAAGTGTCACATCCCAAACTTAACAACTTTCATGAAGGGAAGCATCTCTTACTATAGCTGGCCTCTCGTTCGAATGTTAGTGATAGCTATTCATTAGAACCTCTTTCGTTCGCCTGTTGAGCGACAGTCTCATCGCCCAAGAGATAGGTGAGATAGTTAGTCATTTATCCAGTCCGTATTTCCGATTTTCTATCCAACTTTGGATCACAATTTCTCATTCATCCGGAATTGATTTTGAAATTTCAAATATACTATAACAATCTATTCAACGAGTAGAACAAATTAATTTATTATATTCATAATTTGACAAGTACGAATATTTGGTTGACGTTGATACGGAAGTTACTTTTCCATACTTCACTAAATTTTATTCTTTAAACCAAATTCTAACAATCTCCCACATGAATAGAAATTCGAGTATGCTCATGCTATACAAAAATATGATGCATTGTAGAGAGAGAGAGAGAGAGAGAGTAGAAAAATACTGTATCATTTAAGGTAACTTCCGACCTTGAACCTTCCTTAGTGAAATACTATCGGATTTACGTGGCTAATTGGTGAAACTGATATCTTGAACAATTAAGTCGTCAGTATGAACCAAGACAATAATATTCACACGGGTGTCTTTCCTAAATTGTTCATGGTTCTAATGACTTGGTTCATTTTGATTCTGAATCACTCTTGAATTTTATAAATGTTTAGAAAATTTCAGTATTTGACTAATTTTTATTAAAGAGGCCCCACCCACACTTATATAGGTGATCTCCTACTAAGAATATTCTGCCCTACTCCACTTATCTTAATCAAAATATAGGAATCGTTAAAAGGATATCTTAACCTTAACATTCTGCAAAAAGCACTTTAATTATCATATGAATGAGTTAGGAAACATTTTTCCAAGTGCTTTATTGAATATTCATAACTTAGTTGTCCCTTTGAACTAAGATCTTAGGATCTCCAGCCAACAAGGTAGGGTTATCATTACAAAGATCCTTACATAGTAGGCTTTAATCCCTTTCCTTTCAATAGGCAACATATTTGATCTCTTGGTAAACCTTTCGTAAATGGATCTGTGATGTTTTTCTTTGACTTCACATAATCTATGGAGATGATACCATTAGAGATAAGTTGTTTAATGATATTATGTCTACGACGTATATGTCTAGACTTATCATTATATATGCTGCTTTGAGCACTTTCAATAGTCGATTGACAATCACAATATATACTAATTGCAGGTATCAACTTAGGTCAACATGAAATATCTTCCAAGAAGTTACGAAGCCATCCTACTTCTTCTACAGCTTTGTCCAAAGCAATAAACTCTGATTCTATCATTGATCGAGTTGTACACGTTTGCTTCGTCGATTTCTATGATATAACAGCTCCACCAATGATAAAGACATAACCAATAGTAGACTTAGAATATTTTATATCAGATATCCAATTCGTATCACAATATCCTTCTAATACTGTGGGATATTTTGTAAAGTGTAATTCATAGGTTAAAATATACTTCAAGTACCTGAAAACCCTTGTTAAAGCTTTATAGTGATCATGGCTTGGATTACTTGTGAATCTACTAAGTTTATTCATAGCAAATGCTATGCTCGGTCGGGTGTAGTTTGTAATATAATAAGACTGCCTATAATCTGTGTATACTTTAGTTGTGATACACGATCACCCATATTTTTAACTAAGTCTAAACTTGTGTCAATAGGGGTTTTCGCAGGACTTTCATCAATTACATTATATCTTTTAAGTATACTCTCAATGTAATGAGATTAAAAAAGTATAATTTCTTCTCATATTCTGGAGATCTTAATATTTAATATTACATCAGCTACACCCGAGTATTTCGCATCAAAATGTTTTGTTAACATTCTCTTGGTATTTAGCATTATTTTATAACTATTGGCTATTATCAACATGCCGTTTACAAATAGACATGCAATCACGTAGGCTTTTAGTGTATGTCTAATATATACACACTTGTCACACTCATTTATTTTAAAGCCATTAGAAAACATTGTTTTGTCAAACTTCTGATTCCATCGTTTAGGAACTTGTTTCAATCCATATAAGAACTTAACTAGTTTACAAACCTTTTGTTTGTGATTAGGAGAGACGAACCCTTCAGGTTGTTCCATATATATCTCCCCTTCTAACTCACCATTAGGAATGCCGTTTTTACATCCATTTGATAAATCTCAAGGTTATGGAATGCTGCAATCGCAATTAACAACCTTATCAAGATGATTCTAGTTACGTGTGAGTAGGTATCAAAAAAAGTCAAGTCCTTCCTTTTGTCTATATCACTTGGCAATCAATCTAACCTTATATTTGTCAATGGATCCATCCGATTTTAGATTTCTGAAAATCCATTTACACTCTAAAGACTTGTTTCTAGGAGGTAAATCGACTAACTCTCAAGTATGATTTTGCATTATAGAATCTATCTCACTATTGATAGTTTCTTTTCAATGCAGTGCTCCCAGTGTAGATATTGTTTCATTGAAAGTCTTTGGTTCATTTTCTACCATATAGGTCAGAAAATCTGGACCAAACGAAGTAGATATTCTAGTACTTTTACTACACCCTTGTTCTTCATCATTTGAAGTGTCATNTTAGGCCAAACGAAGTAGATATTCTAGCCATTTTACTACGCCTTGGTTCTTCCTCATTTGAAGTACCATTTGTAGTATCATAAGTTCTTTTATTTGAACTTGCATTTTCCTTATTTTTTTATATGGAAAAATATTCTCAAAGAATGATGCAGTTTCCAATTCAATTATTATTCCTTCATGTACATCTTGAATTTTAGATTTATGTACAAGGAAACGATATGCACTACTACTATTAGCGTACATAATAAATATACAATCAATCATCTTAGGACCGATTTTCACTTGTTTAGGCTTGTGTAGTTCACCCATAGCCAAAGACCCCCATACTTTTAAGTATTGATAAAAAGGAGAATGAACTTTCTGTAGTTCATATGAAGTTTTTTCGATTTTCTTAAGGGGTATCTTGCTAAGAATGCTATTTGCCGATAGAATAGCTTCTCCCCATAAGTTTTGAGGTAGACCCGAACTTATCAACATTAAGTTCATCATCTATTTAACAGTTTGATTTCTACATTTAGCAACACCATTTTATTAGGGTGAGTAAGGTTTCGTTTTTTGATAAATGATTCCATACTCAAAACAATATTTTTCAAATGGCCTCATATTCACCACCTCTATCACTACGAATATTTTTTATTCGTTTACCAAGTTGATTTTCAACTTCCGTCTTATAATTTTTAAAGCATCTAAGGCTTTGTCTTTATTTCGTAGTAGAAATACATAACAATAGTTTGTACAATCATCAATGAAAGTTATAAAATATTTCTTACCACCTTTAGTTTGAACAAATTTCAAGTCATATATATCGCTATATATTAACTCTAAATGTATCGTGTTCCTTTGAATTAAGTTAAAAAGGTGATTTGGCCAACTTTGCTTCAACACATATTTCACACTTATGATTATGATCAATCTTAAGCATCGGAATTAAATTTTGATTTGTAAGTTTGTTAATAAATTTGTAATTGATGTGTCATAATCGACTATACCATAAATAAGACAACTCAAGTATACAAGTAGAATTCAAAGTTTTATTTATAATGCTTTGTTTCGGTACATTTGTAAGAACTTTTATTTTAAACATTCCATCACATAGGTATCCTTTACCAACATATATCTCATTCTTAATGAGTATAAACTTATCGGATACAAAGAGAAGTTTAAAGCCATTTTTGCTGAGTAGAGACCCAGATACAAGATTTTTACGAATGTCTGATACATGTAGGACATTTTTTTAGGATGAGCTCTTTATTAGATGTCATCTTCAAAATAAGTTTCACTTATCCTTCAACTTTAGAATTTGCAGAATTTTCCATGAAGAGTAGTTTTCCATTTAATACTTTGTACTTAGAGAAAATAGTTTTCTCTGCACAAATGTGATGGGTAGTACCAGTGTCAACCAATTATTCCCCTGACTTTCCAACGTTGTTACATTCAGAACAAATCGCTGAAAGATTTATCTCTTGTATTCCTGTAGAAAGTGTGTCTCTTTCAACCACATTTGCTTGTGCATTCTTTTTACGTTTCGGACATTCATTAGAGCGATGTCTGGCTTTTCCACAATTGTAACAGTTGCTTTTAAACTTCTTGGCATTCTTGGAGTTGTCTCTTTTTGGTACAGTACCAGAGATCTTATGTTTCTTGTTGACAACATTCGAGTCAGTTTCAATAAAATTTGCTCGAAGCTGAACAATAGATTTTCTTTCGGTATTTCTATTATCTTCCTCGATCCTCAAATGGACTATCAATTCATCTAAGTTTATCTCTTTGCGTTTGTGATTGAGATAGTTCTTGAAACCTCTCCACATAAGAGGGATTTTCTCAATGATGGCTGCAACTTGGAATGACTCACTCAATTCCATCTTTTCAGCATGTATGTCATGAAGTAGAAATTGAAGTCCTTGTACTTAACTTATCACGATTTTGGAGTCTACCATCTTTTAGTTCAAAAACTTGCCAACAATAAACTTCTTTGTTCAGTATCCTCGATCTTGTACTTTTTTTTTCAAAGAATCTCATAGATCTTTGGCCGAGTCCATCGAACTATACACTCCATAAAGTGTATTGTTCAATCCATTTAGGATGTAATTTTTCCAAAGAAAAATCTGAATACTTCCATGCACCCAATGCAATAATCGATTTATGATTATCTTCTCCTTCTTGTACAGTAGGAGGTCTTTATTTTAGGAACTTTGCCAAAATTAAAGTAGTAAGATAAAACAACATCTTTTGTTACCATCTTTTAAAATTCACACCTGCAAACTTTTTTGATTTTTCCCCATGTGGGATATAAGAGTTTAATATAGGTATGGCCAAAGGTGGAAACCACATGGTTCATACCATTTGTTGTTTGACTCGAAGTAGTCTCAAAAGCATTCATTTCTATTATAAATATAAGTTCAATGTACAAAATAATGAAATAAAGGAATAGCACACAAAAGTTTATTCCAAAGATGGAAAAAAAATGTCTAACAATAACCACAAACAAATAGATATTGTCTTAAGAATGTTGGATCGGTAGTATATGTAAATGATTGTTTAGACAAAGAAAATATTTAAGTTTAATTCGCAGGAGCGTAATTAAACTCTATAAATGGAAAGAAATAAAGAAAGGAAAAGAAAATGAAATGAAGAACGAAATCCGAGGCAAGTGAAAATAGTTTCTCCTTAAGATACTATTGTCCTTCAACGGTGCTAACGGTCTATGACACTTGTCTTCCAAGATACAACTTGTGGTAGAAGCACTTCAAACCACAAGCAACAACGAACTTTGAACGAATATTTCTTTCTATAAGAAAATTGGTTTTGGAATGACTTTTGAGAGTATCTTGCAAGAATTTTGATGTAATGCTCAATAAAAAATGATATAGGATGACTAATGGACATCCAAATGGTCTTATTTATAGAAAATGAGAGGTTGTGAGTGAAATGTCACACCCCAAACTCAACAACCTTCATGAAGGGAAGCATCCCTTATTGTCGCTTGCTTGTTGCTGGCCTCTCGCTCGAGTGTTAGTGACACCTATTCATTAGAACCTCTTTCACTCACCTGTCGAGCGACAGTTTCATCACTCGAGCGATAGGTGAGATAAAGAGTTAGTCATTTATCCAGCCCGTATTTCCTATTTTCTATCCAACTTTGGACCGTAATTTTTTATTCATCCGGAATTAGTTTTGAGATTCCAAATGTACCATGACAATCTATTCAACGAGTAGAACAAGTTAGTCTATTTATATTTATAATTTGACTATCGGATCAAGTCTGAATATTGACTGAAGTTGACACAAAGTCACTTTTTAAGTATACTTAACTAAAATTTCATTCTCTAAATCAAATTT
>CAIGRB010056145.1:0-14869 GCA_903798255.1 Fraxinus quadrangulata
ACTATATCTTTATAAGGAATAACCATGTATAAATAACGTTACCATTGAACCTATAATAAAGGATCTCATTCTTATATGGCATTATTGCCAATCAATCTTTATATATAGTGATTGGCAATCTTGGAGCTTTCTTCCCATAACAATTCCAAATGACAACTCACGCCAACAATTTCCCTCAAGTTGGTGCATACAGATATCTGATGCCCAACTTGTCCAATAAGTTATGAAATACCTTGCTGCACACAACCTTTGTAAGTATATCTGCCGGTTGATCCTTAGACTTGATAAATGAAAATCAGGTTATCTTGGTCTCAAGATTATGCTTAATGATATGTCGATCTACTTCCACATGTTTGGTTCGATCATGATGGAGAGTGTTGTGTGAAATAGCAATTGTAGCCTTATTGTCACAAAATAAATTTATCTCACTGTTTGGGGCAAAGCCAATTTCTGTTAGCAGTCTTTTAAGCCTAAGAAGCTCACAAAGACCCTTAGCCATCCCTCTAAATTCAGCTTCAGCACTTGACAAGGTCACCACATTCTGGTTCTTGCTTCTCCACGTAACCAAATTCCCACCAACAAATGTGAAGTACCTTGAGGTTGATTTTCTGTTTGATATGTTTCCTTCCCAATCCGCGTCTGTGTATCCCTCAACCTAAAACGATCATTCCTGGAGAACATGAGCCTTTTTCTTGGATATGACTTTTAAGTATCGAAGAATTCTGATAACTGCATCCATGTGATCTTCACTAATTTACTTACCATGCTCACGACATAGGCAATATTTGTTTGTGGGCAGTTGGTCTGGATATTCTCCAAGTTTATGGTTCTGGACAATTGGTGTGTCTGCAGGCTTATACTCTAGTAGTCACTCCTCCGATAGTAGGTATAAGATATATTTTCGTTGGGAAAGAAATATACCTTGTTTTGATCTAGTAACCTCAATTCCTAGAAAGTATTTAAGTCCTCCTAGGTCATTTATTTCGAATTTCGTCGCTAAAAACTTTTGGAGTCTTGATATTTCTTCCGAGTCATTGCCTGTAATAATCATTTAATCTACATAGATTATTAAAGTCGTGACCTTGCCCAGTTGATGTTTTAAGAACAGTGTATGGTCCGAGTTACTCTGGTTGTAACCATACTTCTTCATTACGAGGCTAAATTGCCCAAACCATGCTCTCGTGACTGTTTTAAACCATATAGTACCCTTTGTAATTTACATACCACCTCAAACTCAGAGTTTGCTATGTAGCTCGGTGGAACATCCATGTAAACTTCTTCCTCGAGATCACCATGGAGGAAAACGTTTTTTTACGACAAACTGGTACAATGGCCAATTGTGGTTTGTTACAAGAGACAACAGTACTCTAGCCGTGTTTAATTTTACTACTGGTGAGAAGGTCTATTGATAATCTACACTATATGTCTGCGTGTAGCCTTTGGCTACTAGCTGAGCTTTATATTGGTCTATTGAGTCATTTGCTTTATGTTTGATGGTGAACACCTATTTACAACCCATTATCTTCATTTGGCAGAGGAACCATAGTCCATGTTTCATTGTTCAGCAATGCCTTCATTTCTTCCTTCACAGCCTGAGTCCATTTAGGGCCTGCCAGTGCTTCATGGATTTCTCTAGGGACCTGGTATGGGGAAAGGTCATGTACAAATGTCTTTAATGATCTTGATAGCTTCTATGTGGACACATAATTGGCAATTGGATACTTTGAGCTTCCAACATCTGGGGAATATCGATTTGGTGGTTTGTCATGATTATGCCTGAAAGGTAAAGTATAGCCAACAGAGGTATCCATATTACTAGAGATTGGAGGTATAGTTGGGGAGCTTACCTCAGGGATATTCTCAGGAGATGGGCCTTCGGGTACTGAGGCGTGGGGAGTGTCTCTTTAAACTTCAGGTAGTGTATAAACTTTTTTGGGGTATGGCTTAATCTCTACGGACATATCCAGTCATGTATGTGGTTATCTTTCATGAACTTCCTCTTCGTTATTAACTTCTCCATGATCTAGGATTTTAGCCTCGTTAACTCTTGCCCAGTCCCATCTCAACTAATTCGGCTCTTCATTATAGATCTCCCCCTGACAAGTAGAGTTAGGTACTGGAGAAGGGAAGAAAGGTTCCGTTTCTAGAAAAGTGACTTCCATAGTCATGTAAGAGCAGTTGTTTGCTAGATCATTGCAACTGATTCTTTCTGATGTAAGGCATACCCTAAGAAGTAACAACGGATGTCACAAGGATCCATCTTCGTGCGTTAGGTCTTATGAAGATGGACAAATGCAACAAAACCAAAAACTCGGAATGGAATCATTAACATTGTAGGTAAGGTGACATACATAGATAAAGTATGTATGGGAGCGCCTTAAAATCCAAAACTTTGGAGGGCATTCGATTAAGAAGATGCACAGCTATGGCAACGACATCACCCCAATGTCTACTGGGCATATGAGCTCCAAGTAATAAAGCCCGAGCAGTTTCAAGAATATGGCAGTTTTTTCTCTCAGCCACCCCATTTTCGTGAGGAGTCTGAGGGTAAGATGTTTCATGAATAAGACCGTGACTTTGGAAATATTCATGAAAGTAGTGGTTCACATATTCACCGCCATTATTTGACCTTTGAATCTGAATCTTAGTAGAAAATTGAGGTTGGACCATAGTGTGGAAAGACTGAAAAACACTTAGTACATCATTTTTGTGTTTCAACAAGTAAAGCTAGGTCATACGAGTACAATCATCAATAAATATCACAAACCAACGAATACCAAATGTTGTGGAAACGGGAGAAAGACCCCATACATCAGAGTGAATTAAAGCAAAAGGAACATTACTTTTATTCATACTAAGGATAAGTAACTCTATGACTCTTAGCCAGAATACAGGTTACACATTTGAAATCAAATAGTGACATGCTGGAGAATAAATCAGGAAATAAATGTTTCAATTAACCAAATGACAGATGTGTCCTAACCGAAGATGCCATAGCCAAATCTGTTGTTTTCTATTGTGAACCGGATGATGCATGTGATTTACACGTCCCACACTGAGATCATCCACATAGTAGATCCTCCATCCTCCCCCTCCTCGCGCTTAGTACCATGTCCAATGATCTCCTTGGTAAGAATATCCAGAAGTAAACAGAAAGTGGAATACATAAGTACGACACAATTCAGAGGTGTGGTAATCTGACTCACATATAATAGCTTAAGTGATAGAGAGGGAACAACTAAACAATGGGTTAGTGATGGAGTAGACAATAAGTTGAATGTGCCAGTCCCTGTGACTCGGAAAAGAACCCCATTTGCATTTGCAATACACGTTCGTCGTGGTTGAGATGTTTGTGCAAAGTCTGTGTCATCAAATGTCATGTGGTCGGACGCACCTGAGTCAACTACCCATGAGCCATTATCATCATCTAGAGAGGAGCTACAAAAAACATGACTGCATTTACCTAGGTCCATGGCTTGTGTATCTCCCTTAGAAGTCTCGACATGGGAAGCGAGAGAGAGAGACTTGGTTCTGTTGTAACCATTGAAGTCTGACCAATTCCTCCAGCAACATCATGACATTTTCGAACCTGGAGTTCATTCCACTAGTCAGGATATCCGTGTAGTTTAAAGCAAGTGTCTCTGGTATGTGTCGAATTTCCACAGTATGAACACTCGGTTTCATTAGATGAAATTCGTGGTCGAGAGAGGTTGCTGCCTTTCCTATTGTCGAGAGAGAGAGAGAGAGTTGGTCGAATATGGAATATTCTGTCCAGGCCTGAATAGGGCCGTAAATGGATCGGATATGGACCAGATCTGTCAATATTCGATCCGATCCGATAAGAATAATTATCCGATCCAATCTGATAATCCAATGGATATTTGATTGTTAAATTCATATCTGTTTTGCTATATTATCGGATATCCGATCCAATAATTCGATTCGAAATTAAAGAAATTAGGAAAAAAATAATGATGGAATCGACTTTATTTATTTTTCCAATTCTTAAATGGGTTTAATAATTATAAAATTTTCAACTTTTTTATATTTTGAATTTGATGACTTTTGTTCTAAATTTATTTATTTTCTCATTTATTTATTTTAGTACAAATAACAGGATTATCACTAGAATCACTTGTGATCATAACTACCTGCGGGACAACTTCCCTACGAACATAAGCGTATGCTTGTTCAACAGTAGGGAAATGTTTCATCTGTAGTATGCCCCATCTAGTTTTATCAAGTCAACCATCCGACCATCCAAGAAGACATACACCTAGTTTTTCGGAAGCATGTCGTTGTAATCTTAATACCAGCTTTGCATTTCATCGGGTTTGGTCAACGAAAATCAATCTTGTGCCATAGGCCTTGGAGGTCAGTAAAGTATTTTTCAAGAGAGCCGCCTGTTTGTTTCATCTGAGTCACAAGTCGTCGAAGATCATACACCTGAGATGTATCACTTCCGTCAAAGTAGGTGGTCGTAATAGAATTCCACACCAGTTTCGCGGTTGGAAATCTGTTGAAGTTCCCGATCATTGATGGTTCCATGGAATTGATCAGCCATCCTTTGATAATGACATTGTCTGTGCGCCACATTCAAAAGGACGGATCTGTTTGTGGAGGTTAGAGGATATCACCGTTAATATATCCCAATTTGTCTTTGCCTGAGATATACATCTCGACAACTTGGGACTAGAGAGAATAGTTGGAGCTGTCCAACTTAATGCCAATTGGAGCAGCAGTTGTGTCAGTGATCTGGGTTGGAGCTGAAGCTTTAGTTAGAACTTCGTTCATTCTGGTGGTTAATTCGGTAAGGATCGATGTTGGTAAGGGGTCATAGCCAGGTTGGTGAGATGTTGGGTTGTTGCCAGGTTGGTCAGTATCGCTCATAGTTGCAAGTAAAGTAGATGGAAGGAATTAGGGTTGGAAAAAACTATAGGTGACAGGACCAAAAAACTGCTATGATACCATGATAAAAAAAATAGAGGAAGAATTCTGTATATATATTTTTTTCACTATATCTTTACAAGGAATAACCATGTATAAATAGCGTTACAATTGAACCTATTCTCGACTAAGCTAATTTCAAGACAAGAATAAATGATCTCATTCTTATATGTCATGATTGCCAATCAATTCTTATCATAGTTGTCAGACTCAATCCGGACAATGCAGCAGGTCAATGAGTTAGTTGTTCAACCGATGACCTAGTGGTTCAATCGGTGGGTCATTGCATAAAAATTTACAAAAAAATATAAAATATAATTATTTTTGAGGGCAAAATTAAAATTTTTAATTTATTTTTCACTAATTATTTAGGTCTATAAAATAAAATAAAAAGGTTGGACCATAGTTTTTTAAAAGAATATTTTTATAAAAGCTATAAATGATTTATTAGATAGATATGAGTTATTGCACACCAGTAACACTAAAACACTTTAGCACACCAGTAACACTAAAACACTTTAGTTCATGAGAAACCCTTTAATTTTTTTAGAGGTCCAAAGTTCAATTTCCTTGAACTCAAAAATTTTGTAAGATGATTTCAAAACCCAATCAAACCGGTCAATTGGGCCGAGTAAATTGCCTGTTAACTTGGTCAAAGTCCGATTTTAACCGAATCATGTACATTTTTATCAAATTAACCTGTCCGACTCGATCAAGGGTTTGGGCCGCGGGTTTACTGGTCCTACCGGCGGGGCATACCCGGGTTTTATAACAATAATCCTTATACATAGTGATTGGCAATCCTTCCCATAACAATTCCAGATGACAACTCACGCTAACACATTTAAATTGAGATTTATTTTCTATGAGATGATAAACTTAACGCATTCATTACTAATCAACGACATCAAAAGCTTGCGGAAATTGTTTGAACAACCACCAAACTATTACTTAACCATTGATCTCTCATCCGATTATGCAATTTATTTTTAATAATTTTCATTGCAAAAAATACTCTCTACCATCGCAGTTGCAATCAGAAGAATTAACTCCCCTATAAACTAATGGATACACTAAATTTTTATCATTACAATCAACTTTTCTACAAGATCACTGAGACCTTGTAAGCCTTCAAAATCTTTGTTGGTGTATATCAATTATATATGCTACAATGTAAGGATGTCTTAACTTATTTTCATTAACGTTATATTGTTTTAAAAAATTATATCTTGATTTTTGATCCCATAATAGAAAATGTCTGATCCGCCACTTTGTAATTGATACTATTTTCTTTGGCAAACGCAATTTACATTTCTTTTACTCTTGGACATCGAAGCAAATGTTCTACTAATAATAAATATGCTACTTAGATTATTAAATAATTAACAGTGCCTATGCAATATGCCATATAGTGATGCCACTTCCGAGGACATTAAAGTCATAATGCCTACAATTTTTAATGTTCGTTTGAAGAACTAACAACAATATTCTGCCTAAGAGCGATGGCAAACAACACTTTCTGTTTATAGCAAAACTGATAAAGGCCAAACACCATTAGATACTTACAAGAAATTATCTCCAGATGGACTAGACAAAAATTTCAATTAATAATTTATAGGTTTTGCTACGTGTACATCGGGACTTTGATGTACGGTCTACCTCACAATATAGGGGGGGGGGGATCCCAGTGTATAAATAGTAAAACCCTTAATTTATAGCTTCACGTTTAGCATACATTATTTCTCCTTTTCAAAAATCAATTTTTAATTCATAGGACCAACAAACCAATTATTTAAAGAAAACCATTACTCTTTCTTAATTCATAGGACCCACACCCACCAACCAGTTATTAATTTATCTACATGAGCCAAAATCATCAATTTTAACGTTTTCAACTATGTAGAGACATTAACGTGTAAGGTTATTGCTTAAAATATGAAGAACGAAAAAATGTAATCTTGGGAAAAACACGTTTTTCCAGTTGTGCATCTAAGTTCAAGATGACAACAAGTAGAGCTTGAAGGATCGTTGGAGAAAAAAAAGTTTTCAATTTTGATCTTTATTTTATTTTATTTTATTTTTCATAATTTCTATATCGTTTTTCAATTACTAAACTTTTTACGGAACCAAGAGTTTGAAGATTTATATTTAAAATCAAATTAAGCTTTGTATTCTTTTAGAACTTTTAGAAAACTTTAAAATCCTCCAAATTCTTTCTATTCAATTTTGAATCAACAATTTTATCGATTGAGATAAATTATTTTATGATCAACGAACACTTAATTTTTTATATTAACGGGTATCCTCATAATCTACACTTTCTAGACTTGTTATTTATTCATATATATTCATTATATTAACTTGATTGTGAAGCCTGAATAGTTATTTTATGTGACAATCTATTTTCTCATTTCAATCTAAAAGTGAGGGAATTAAATTAGATGATAACCATAACCAAACCACTTTTCTTTTTGCAATCTTAGTGTTCTAGTCAAGTAATTAATCCAAGAGGAAAATAATTAAAAAAACACCAATTGAAAAGAATTGTGAAAAACAACATCTTTAAAAAATTAAAGAATCTTTCCCGTTCTCTTTTCTCTTAACAAAATGTGAACCAATGACTCAATCTCGAATCCAAGAGTAAACAATAATATCATTAGGATTAGAGCATCGTTAGAAACGTTTAAAAAGTTTTATTCATGGAGTTAAAAATATATTTTTTTTATTCAAATATGTTATTATAGTTGTCAATTTAATCCGCGTTCATTGAACTTCAAATAAGATTTTGATAGGGACAATAAACTTTAATTTGTCTCATTCTAATAATTGAGCTTTAATTTAGTTTATAATTTTACCACTGTTGCATTCTGCCATTTATCATTCCAAAATTGATAGAAATTGCTTAAATGAAAGTCATATCATAATCGATGTTTCACAAAATCGAATGTAACCCCCTTGAAATGAAATGGAAAAATGAGAATTGTGATATTGTCTTTAAATTAAAAGAATAAAATGCATTTTTATGAGGTAACGTAATTGTAAATTGGTACGCCATGCATTTAAAGGTGATGGATTCATTGTGATATAATAGTCAATTAATCAATTTTAGACGATAATATTTACACATTTTAGCATTATAATTGTGAAATTTTTTATATCAATGTCATATCTTATAGCATTGTGTTTTAAATGGCAATATCTTAAATTTGTTTAACTTTATTTTTGTGCATACTCACATTTAGTTAATTACTTAAGGATTTCTTATAGTAGATTATGTTAAGGATTTTGTTTGCTGCATGATTATAACATTTATAAGTTGAAATATCTAATAAAATAATAAAGACAATATCATAAACACCTCAAGATTTCTATGATATATTAGAGACACTCTCTTTAAGTTTAAAAATCGCACTAACCTCACATATTTCTTAGTTTATGTATCATATTCACCCTGGACAAGTTTCGAGTCATATCTCGTATAAAATTGGGTCGATATACCTAAAATGTCCTCGTGAAAATAGATGAAAATTTATACTATTATTTAAAGTTTAATTTGTTCCCTTAATGATAAGTTAAACAAAAAGTTCAATATCCACTGTATTTCATCTATAAATAATGACATTAACAACCACTCTGGACTCCACTAAAACTTTGGCAAGCATTCCCACTTCAGTTTGCATTATCAATGGCAGAACACGGTTCCATGGAGATTTTGACAAAAACCCCAGCCCATGATGAAGAAGAATCTAAACGCTTCCCATATGCTATGCAGCTTGTGACTTCTTCTGTGCTACCCATGGCGTTGAATGCAGCCATGGAACTGAATTTATTCGAA
This sequence comes from Fraxinus quadrangulata, assembly GCA_903798255.1. Classification (NCBI taxonomy): domain Eukaryota; kingdom Viridiplantae; phylum Streptophyta; class Magnoliopsida; order Lamiales; family Oleaceae; genus Fraxinus; species Fraxinus quadrangulata. The sequence goes on from CAIGRB010056145.1 coordinate 8,783, forward strand.
ATTCTTGCCAAAGCCGGTCCTGATGCACAAATTTCTCCTCACGAGATTGCGTCCCATATTCCCACTACAAACTCCGATGCACCTGCAATGCTCGACCGGATGCTTCGGCTCCTCGTAAGCTACTCAGTGCTTACTTGCTCCGTCAGCGATGGCCAACGACGTTATGGGCTGGCACCAGTCGCCAAATACTTTGTGCAGAATGAAGATGGAGTTTCACTTTGTCCTCTCATGGCCTTGCTTCAGGATAAGGTCTTCATTGACAGCTGGTTAGTTTTTTTTTTTTTTTATGAGATTACCCTAAGTAACTGAGCTGAATGAATCGAAAGATTCATGTTAAAAACTATGAGTGATTTGCAATATATTTAACTTGTTCAGATTACAAGATCAACTTATGTGATTTAACTCCATAATAGGTACAAATTAAAAGATGCGGTTCTTGAAGGAGGTGTTCCATTTGACAAGGTTCATGGTACTCATGCATTTGAATATCCTGGAAAGGATCCTAGGTTCAATCAAGTTTTCAACAAGGCAATGACCAATCATACAACTGTTGTTATGAAACAAATTCTTCAGCACTACAAAGGTTTCGATCACCTCAAAACTTTGGTCGATGTTGGTGGGAGTCTTGGCGTCACCCTTAACATGATCAGGACGAGATATCCCACCATTAGTGGGATCAATTTCGATTTGGAACATGTTATACGAGAGGCACCGTCCTATCCTGGTATGGTTTTGTTCTTTCAATCTCGTTTACTAACTAGTGAAAGCTTATAAATGCTCAAAATTGAAGATAAGTTTTGGATGCAGGTGTCAAACATGTTGGAGGAGACATGTTTGAAAGTGTTCCTGGAGGAGATGCCATTTTCATGAAAGTAAGCAGAAAATTTCCGCATTGATAATTAAATTGGTGTTTGTAAAAGATGCAATGATATAATGTTGTCTATGTATAATGGTGTTTGTAGACCCCGACCCGACACTATTCAAGACACTTCATGTTATTTTTCCACCAAATCGTGTGTGATGTCATTTTTTTATTTAAATTTTTTGACACTCAAGGAATACTTAGCCTATGTTTGGCCTTCGTTATTCCAAAACTCATTTTCAATCATACATTCTCTCATAAAATAATTTTATACGTAAATCGAAAAATTTTCTTATTTTTTAACTACATTTTTCAAAAAATCACTATTTCAAAAAACATTTCTCCCCAAAAATTGGTCTCGGACAGGGCTTAGAGATACCTCTCGAATAAATGTAAAATATGTCATGTGTTGTGTCCTATATTAAATAGTAAGAAACTAACATATATTACACAAATCTAAAAGTTTATAGGATTTAAATCAACGTGTCCTCAACCTATCCGTCTTTATTAACCATGTAATGCTGCATATTGTTTATCAGTCTTGAAGATATTGCCCTAGTTTGATAGAGATTAAAATCAATTTTTTAGTAGATTTTGATAAAAGTTAATGGAATGTATGAATGAAAAGTTGTGGATCTTATGAAATATGTTGTTAAAATTAACTGTTGATTTTGAGTTAGACTTTAATCAATTTTTTAGCGGTACCAGACAAAGAAATTATATTTAAATTAGGTAACTACTTTTTGACAGTGGATACTACATGATTGGAGTGATGATCACTGTTTGAAATTGCTTAAGAACTGCTACAAGGCTCTACCTGAAGATGGAAAGGTAATTGTTGTCGATGCAATTCTTCCCGTGAAAATCGACACTAGTAGCTCCGTGATTAGTACGAGCCAATGTGATCTGATTATGATGACTCAAGATCCGGGGGGCAAGGAGCGATCAGAAGTTGAGTTTCTTGCCTTAGCGAAGGGAGCGGGATTTACAGGCATAAGATTGTGCTGTTTTGTATGCAACTTTTGGGTCATGGAATTCCACAAGTAGATTGCTGGATTGTGGTGTGTTTCTTGTTTAGGAACTTCAATTCATCTTGTTATGCTGCTTAAAACTACTTTCCAGTTGTGGGTTTGAATAATATGTTTCGAGTTTGTTATCATAAAACATGAATCTTTTCGACAGAATCTGGCTCTACTCTCCATTTTAGACTCTTCTTATTTGTCTGAAAAGTGATCAAAATAAATATATAGCAACGTACAAAAGAAAATACGAAATAGTTCACTGTTATTTAGCACGTTACCATCACTTAACTGCTTCTCGTTCATAAAGATAGGTGAAATAAAAACGAATACAGCTACAGAACTAGAATGTAAACTGAAATGTACTTACAAACATAAGATTTTTCATTGTTTACAAATTAAGTGGACAAAAAGAAGCATGGTTATGGATGATGTGCAATACTGCCATGAATTTTTCCCTATTCGAGCTGCAGTAGTTTTTCCGCAATTTTCCTTTAGCTGGTTCCGATAATTTCCTTGTGTGTGTCTTTAGTTTTCTGTATCAAGACTTCCCTGAAATCCATAAGATCAAGTTCTACATTTTAGCTTCAATTTATCAATGAACACACGTGTCTAGTCCGATCTCCTCAAAGGCTACAGAACAATAAGTTGTAAAAGCAGTTCAAAAAGTTCTTAGATGCCCTTAAGCAATGTTATATCAATATTCTTTTCATTTGACAACATTCTAAATTCCAAATTATACTAAATTTTTGAAAGAAATATTAACCAAGAAGAGAAAGTTATCGGTAGATAAAATAGTGGCATTAATTGAAGAGTGTAGTGCAATCCTATAGCACAAGCTCCCTCTTAAATTGAAAGATCGAGGGAGTTTCACTTTACCTTGCTTTATAGGAAATTCAAATACTTTAAATACTTCAATTGATTCTGAACAAGTATTAATATAATTTCCTTGTCTATCTACAAGAAATTAGGATTGATGGATCCTCAAACAATTTTAATAATTCTAGAATTGTCTAACAGAACACTCAAGCATCCTTATGGAATGGTGAATGATATACTCATCAAAGTTGGAGATCTTTTTTTTCCACCTGATTTCATCATTCTTGATATCTGCTCAACACATGCCATTAATTCTATAAAGAAGGATCGAGAAGTCATAGATTCAACATGTGAGTTGGTGGATTTGTTGAAATAACGAGGGACAACGATTGAAACCCTATAATCTGGAGGGCCAAAGATGAATCAAAGAATGTCTGTCAGTGCAGCCGATGTAAGGCTGAAAACTCTCTTTTCAAGCTACTATAAATAACCAAAAGATCAAAGACAAAGCTAATGATTATAAACAAGAGTTTATTGAGAGACAATCTAATTTTCTTCCATTTATTTATTTTGCTTTCTAAAATATAGGATTAGTAAATTTTATTACTTCAGTTGTTTAGCGTATCTTCATCCCCATATTTTTCTTTTAGGTTGTGTTTGAATTTATTATAAATTATTCCATATAATGATTAATTTCTATTTATTTTGGAGGAACATATCATCTGGATACATTGGAAAAAGGAAAAGACAAAGCAAGTGTTCAACACTTTCATGACAATCCATCCATCACCAGCAGATTTATATCAGGTGAGTATTTAGTTCCCTTTTTTGTCCTTAATTTTTATATTTTGCTTGTTATATTTTTTATATTAAGTGCAATATGTGTTATAAGGTTAGGGCGAGAAACATAGAGTATGTTATATTTATTGTTTTGTGTGCTTATTTGCTTATTATCTATTTTTACTGTTTTGTATGTTTGTTCGTGTGAGAAAAAAAATTTAAAATCCAAAAAATAAATTTATTTACTTTCGAATTTATTTATTTTGTTTGCGTGGGTTAGATGAACTTACATACTATGATGCATATGTTTGAAAACATGTGCTAGATTATAAATTGTGAAAAAGTTGCATGTTAGGTGGATTTATGCTTATTCATGTGAAACTTGATATGTTTGCGCACAAAATTTATAATTTGCATCACGAACGATTAATTTAATTCAAATTTTGAATAGGTTGAAAAAAGAGAGTAGTGGACCGTAGATGCTAAATTCAAGCATTTACTAATTATAGATCCTTAAACTAATTCTAGGATAGTTTGGAGATAATTAAACTGTTTTGGGGAGACATTGATATAAATGTGATTTCCATATTTGCCAAATTTGAGTAGATTATCTAGCACCAATAAGATAAAAATTAGAAGAAGATCTTAATGAGTGGAATTGCATTAATCATTACATAAAAAGAAAAAAAAACTGTCTTATTGTAAAACTAACTTAAAAAATCCCGATGAAGACACTTATTGAAAATCCCATAAAGAAAACTCAGAAAATGGATCAAGTTAGTGTATGAAACAAAATACACACAGCAAACTTAAAAAGTAAAATAAAACAGAAGACGTATTATATGCCTTGATTAAGTCCTAAATACTTATTTGAAAGAATTATGCCTTCGACAAGGTAATATTAGTTTAGTTGATTATTGGAGGTTGAAACAGTAAAAAATAAAGAGAATCCTCATTTTTTTATGTGTTGAGCTGCAATTATTAAAATCTAACCAAATTAGAGAGAATGAAGATTAGTATATGAATTCAACTTTACATTACTCATTAGGAAAATATTTAAAAGAATAAGTTTGAGGTGTGAATCTCATGAGAGAAAAAACGATACAGTTGACCATTAAGGGTTGAGATTTGAATTATTTTATGAATTTATGTTGCCTTATAAGAATTTTCATACACACGTGTCGATTTTGTAATGGATAAGTAGAAATTAATTTTAGCAATGTGATTTGAATTTGTTCATATTTTTAATACAAAAAATTCCAATCCTGAGACCAAAGACGGATCATCTTATCATGTTTGTTTAAAAATTTTGTTAAAGTAATGTTATAGTTTTGCTTGATGACAAACAAATATTCAAGTTTAGAAATGTTTAATAAGTGTATTTTTTATATACATATCTGGGTTATTAAACTACGATATTTATTATTAATTTTGATGAATTATAGCTTAATTATATGTTAGGTAAAACTCAAGACAAATTTATGGAATTAAACAAAATGAGCGTAAAATCGAATGAAAAATGAAGAAATTCAAAGTTTGGGACTAAATTGCATACTTCTAATAGTTGATCCGAACTTAATATCAATGATGGGGGAATGATTGGACTCAATTGGATGTATATGAAAGCTACATGATTAAAATTGTATGAAAAAAAGGCTCTAGATGAACAAGAAACAAAATCTGAGAATCGAAATGAAAAGGCTTGAAAGTGGCGCACCCAGCATTGCTTGTCAAAAAACCACATGAGAGCCACATGCGCCTAGAGCTGCGCGTGCACAGGGAAAATCTAGGAACTGGCTGTGCAATGACCGTTTGAAGCAGGATTTCAATTGATTTAAAATTTTGATGCGATTTATAGCTTATTTTTAACATCTCTAAATACCAAACTTGGGCAAAATAGAAACACTCTCTAGCATCTTAATATCATATCAAATAATCAAATTCATCAAGAAGAAGATGTCAATTGCTATATTTTGAGAGAAAAGATCGGAAAAAAAATAATAATTGAATGTCAATTACATTAGAAATTGAAGAATTCAACATTGAAATTGAAAATTAAGATTTTTTTTTACATTCATTCATGATCGGGGTAATATTTATTTATAATTCTTCTTGTAAATTATACGAAATCATGCTAGCTAGATCCGTAATAGTATTGGATGAAGATGAACCCTGTTATTTATTTATTTTAATTCAAAACTATTAGTTTAATATTTCTTGTGTTTCTTGATTAATTTTGCATTTTCATTACATTATTTAATTGTTTGGCCATAATTAGATAATTAGCTGCTTATTACTCACAATGAATTTAGAATGCGGTATATTAACACACAGACAATAGATGTTGCAATAACAGTATCGCTTGTACAATCATATAGATAATTTGAAAATTAATGCATTCCAATAATTCTATTTCAAATTAGAAATAGAATTAGGTCGTAATTAGAATGAAATTAATATATTTTAAAAAAGAAAGTTAAATACCTAAGCTTCATCGATTGTCAACAATGGTTGTACAAAACTAAATTACATAAGTGAGCATTGAAATGGGTAGTAATGGATGGATTCTAAATCCAATACAATCATCATAATTTGATACAAACAACG
>CAIGRB010056146.1:7767-19985 GCA_903798255.1 Fraxinus quadrangulata
AATTTGTTGTAAAGTTAGACATTCAACCTGGTAACTGGTAATACCATACTAAACAAGCTCACAATCTCGATTATTTATATTTTGATATTTAACGACATTGGACGAACACATATTGATGTTACAGCTAATGGGGTTATTTGGTATAGGTAGGTACACGAACAAACTTTCTCAAGTCTAAAGCCACAAATTTCTTAGGAACTCAGCAAAAAACATCCTTTACTTGATTGAGCTTTAAGTCAAGAAACTCTCCGGGCTGTAAACAGCATAATCTACTCTAGCATCCTGCTCTAACAGTTACCTTCATCGCCACGAGACTGAATATGATTAACTGAGTTGCTGTTCTCCAGTTTAGATACCGCCTCGGGCCCACACACCCTCGTTAATTCTTCCTGTATCAGCAACAAAATCTAAGTGATTAGACTCTATTTCTTGTGTGTGCACTGTGATGGGGGTATTATATCAGTAAAAGACACCTTAAGAGCAATTTTTCCAAACTTCTGCATAATTGTTTATTTACTCCAGAATGATCAACCAGCAGATTTTTCCAATGCAATTTCCCCTCAAGTTTCAAGAATGATATATAAAAGAACAAATTGCTGCTGCTTTTATTTTGGGGGTTAAATTTTATAATTTAGGTTAGATTTCTTAAGAAATACCTTTATGGAGTCATTCTCAGATGTGAGCTTCTCACATTCCTCTGAGAGCCTCTGCAGCTCATCTCTAAGTGTACGATTCTCGCCACTCAAAGTCTCTACCCTGTGTTGTAGCTGTTCACACTCAGCCTGCAAAAAGTGTCAACAGTATGAATGGCTACAGAATTACATAAAAAGATAACAATCAGATTACTTCAAGAGAAGGAAGATAAGGCTGCGAATATTGAAGCATAAAGGCAGATACTAGCATCATCGTCAGGCACTTTACGAGGATGAAGACGTCCAAGAAAGCTCAAGGGCATGTCTCGAGTCTACGTTTAAAAGTAAAACTTCTCATTCCTTACGCTGCAGTTCCAAAATCTTCTCTCTTCTTACTAAAATACGTATAATTCTACCACCTTATTGCTACAAGCCTACAATGGTAACCACGAGATCGTAGGCGACCCATGGGAACTAGTTTGATCCCATGGCCACTACAATTTCCCGCAATAATAGAAATTAGAAAGTAATTTCAATATTATGCCATCTCTAATACAAAACAAGAAACAGCTAAACCTTGCTTCCAGTAGACTAGGTTTAGCCAAATTATGCAATCTACTAAAGCATGTACTAATATTAAGTTAAATAATAGCATGCCAACTTGGGGTCAGCCAAATACTATGCCTTCAAACAAGAATTTTTGCTTCAAGTTTATTTTTTTTATCCATTTTCTAAGTTGAAATAACAATAGAAAAAAGATTCATAGTTGAGATAACCAATGATTAGCTAGTTATACTTGACTACTATTCCAAAAAACTCCACTCACAATTACAAGTAACAATACTCGGGGAAGGAGGGAGCACATGCATATATTAACACACCATAAGAGAAGACTTTATTGAGGAAACATCAAAATGACAATGAAAAATGGAAAGCAAGGCAAACCTGCTTCCGTAATCTTGATCTCCGAGCAGACTCCCGATTAGATTGCTTTCTCTTTTGTCTTTTTAGTTCTCGTTCATCCTGTAAAATTGAAGTTCAAAATCTAATTGAGATCTGGTATGCGTGTTTTGCCAAACAAACTTGTTTCTAGGTAATCTTTGCATTTTTCCCCCTTTTTATTCTGTATTTTTCGGTAGGTAGTAATAAATGGTAGTGCAACAGTTGGTCCTCAAAATGCCTAAAAGTGGAATTTAGAGAACTCCATGATTGTTATTATCATAACTTTTGTACATAAATGACTTGGATATCCATGGAGGAGAAGAAAATTCTGACAGAGAGCCAGCAGTGGAATAAAATCATTAGTTCAAAGAGTCGAGCCAAATGTCAAACCACTGCCAAGAAAACCCCAGGCAGTTATTTTTAGGAACAAATTTATTAACTCATACAATCCTTTGGTGGTAACAGAAACAGTGGTTTACAGCTTCAGCATTCACCAAGTAGAATCAAATAAGGTTACCAAATTTCTCCACTGAATCGAAATCATATACAGTTCATACGACAGGCACCATGAAAACAATTAACCAAAAAATAAACCTTTATGATAAGGAAACATTAAAAGGCAAGTTAACATACTTGAATCCAATGATCATTCATCATGCCAGATGGAGATGGAGCCACTGTTGGCGAAACACCAGGCTGACTGGGTCGCAATTTCATAGACCCAGAACCAGCAGACGATGCATTCCACAAGTCCATGCCAATATTCAGATTAGTTGCTGGCATAGAAACTACAGGATTCCCCGGTACTGAATTCTGGAAGTTAACCGGACCAGAATTCTGTGCATGTGCTCCTGATAAATTAACAGACTGGTCAGACTGAGAACAACACAAGGAACGGACAAGGCGGACAGGTAAAAATGTTTACCATCAGCAAGCATCAGGTCAAAACTTCCTTTCTTGGTTGCAGAAAATTCCTAAAATACCAAATCAGATTGGCTTTATTATGAAATGATACATATCATATTTGCTCTTTCTTGAATAAGCCATGACAATGTAAGAGTTAGCTATTTGCTACCATAGGTCCCAGAATCAAGTTTCAGGGGTTTGTCAGACTCTTGAACATGGAGCGAAATAGGATTTTATGATTTCAAAAGCAGAGAAACAAACCTGGTTATCATTCTCATCACTTGCATCCGATGAACCTTCACTTCCGCTATCAGCGCTGTTCATGAACAAATGTTTACAATCATACATTATGATCAAAATCGCAAAAATATGGAAAAGAGTAAATCTACAATGAATAAGATAGTAAATTGCCACTAAATCTAACAATATACAATTAATACATATTAATGGCACATTTGGCATGTTGTATTAGACCGGTTAAGGATTCATTTAATCCTATTTAATCCTTATCCGGTGTTTGGTACAAGTAATATCCGTAAGTCAACCGAAGTAATACGCTATTTGAGGAGGGTTTATACTTTTGACTATGTAGCTTATTCACCGTTTTATGAATTAAGAAAAAAATACTAAATAAGAACTAAACATTTCACTTCAAGTTACAAGTGGAATTACTCATGAGAAAAAATAAATAAATAAATAAAATACTTTTAAGTTACAAAATAACTTTTAAGTAAAAAATCACTTATAAGTAAACAAAAGTAACTTGTAACAAAAAAATCACTTATAAGGAATACTACACATGTAAGAAGGTTACTTATAATTATAAAAATTATAAGTAATAATTCACTTACAAGTAACAAAATATTCATAAGAAAATTTATGTATACATTAGAAAATTTATTTATAAATAAAAAATTTTGTAATAATTTTTGTATTTTTAGTTTTAATACTTGTAAGTTTTTCTAATACAATGTAATACCAAACATCTGTATTAAAATAATCCACCTTAAAGCAATTCCTCCCCCTCCTAATCCTATCCCCTTAATCCTGTATGGTGCACCATACATGCCCAAAGGGTAACAGAGAGAGTTTGTGATGAATAAGATAATAAATCTAGCAGTAAATCTGCCTAAAAGCACCTTTGTGTTGCGACATCATTTCCAGAGCCTGAAGCTGATTTCCCACCATCTCCAGTCTTTCCATGATTTCCTGAAGTACCCTTGGATTGTTTGCTCGAAACTCGGTTCTTTGCCTCTGTTGTTTTTCCATCTGCATCTGGAGTTCCGAGTACTGCACCTGGAGTCTGTAAAGAAAGGATAAAAGACCAATATAATTGGAGCTTCCACATCAACTGAAATGGTGCTTGATTCAAAGTAAGGATATCATGTTCAAATCATTGACAGAATAGCATAAAAACTACAGTAATCAACTTTAGTTTACAAAATGACACCAACAACTAAATACCAAAACTTTGTGCAACTCAATTACCGTGGCCATATTGGGATGAACATAGACTCCCCCAGGAGCATATATAGCTGGATATGGAACTGGAGTCCCATAAGGTGGCATCAGAGGATGCTGAAAAACAATTGAGCAATATCATGGTAAGGTGTTCCATAAGCTCTAAAGGTCCTAAAGGGGTAGGTCTAGCAATCAAAATTCTAGAATAATGACCTGGCCTCCCCACATGTAGGGATGGGGTGTAGGAGAGGTAACTGTTGAAGCAAAGAAAGGTGGAGTAGCTCCAGCACCATAGAAAGCCTGGAAAAGGAAAGGGTTTCAAGTAAGCCAACACAAAAATTAAACATAATTTTCAAAGAAAAATGAAAACCAAAGCTTTCATCAGAAACCTGCATAGTGCTTGACCAATCAGGATATGCAGGTGTAGTTGGTGCTTCCTGAAAATTCAATTGAAAAGAAATGGAAATAAAAACAGATGAGCTGAATTTAGTTTGCGGAATAGCCGAGACATAAATATGATAAAGGACCATATAACCGTAATTGCCCTCGAAGATGCAAATATAAAATAATAAAAGAGAGAACCTGAGTAGAAGTAGCAGGGGTTGCAGACTTTGCAGGGGTGCCCTCGTGCCCAGTGCCCATTAGAGCAGCAGATTGCAGACTCAATTGTCTACCCTCACTTTAATTGTTCAGTATATGATCTTTTAGTCTCAATTAAAAGATAGGCACCTGATTGACATCAAATGAGAGATTCAGTGTCTTTTCAATGAGTACAAGATTCTTGATAAGTGTTTCACACATCATATTAATACTACTTAATCTTGATATTTCTTTTGATTGTTAGAGTTTCGGAACATCTTGATTTTTGTTTTCGTATTGTTTTATAGGTTAGGTGAATTGGTGTGAATGATGCGAAACTTGGAGAAAAGAATGATTTTGGAAATAATCAAGGAGAAGTTGATGTTGATTAGGTAAAACTAGATTATTGGAGGCTAAATCAAAAGAAAAAATGAATAACGACGAAAAAATGTAAAATCCAAAGTTTGAGGACTAAATTGCAATTTTCCAATAGTTGATTCAAACTACAAAACAATAATTTAAGATTGCTAGGAATCAGCTGATGCAATTAAAAGTCAAAAAGGAGTAAAATATGATCAAAATATCTTCACAAATCAATTTTCAACTATGCAAGTATGTTCGAAATTTTTAGTCAGAGATTGAAACTCATTTTTGAATAGTAAATGTCGAATTGAAAAAATCCATCTGAAGTAAAGTTGTAGCCCTTTGAGTTATCTTTCCAACGCATTTTGAATCACAATTAGATATCGAGAGAAAAAGTTGTGATAAAAATATTGAAAGATGTCGTGCTGTTTTTCCACTCGAAAGTGGGTGCCGCAGCGCCACTGGTACTCAACAGCAACACAGTGTGTAGACGAGAAAAAGAGTTGATTTTTTTGGACTCTTTTCTTAGCCCAAGCCGACCCCAACGCTTCCAAGACTTCAAAATACTATAAATAAAACTCTAAAGACCACTTTTCAACAACAATTCATCGAGTCAAAAGCAAAAATTGAAGGAGACAAGAATCAAGAAATCAAAAAGAAGGCAAAGACAACTTGGCAAAGAAGATTGTTTCTTTCTTCTCTTCATGTTATTTTTTATGAATTGTATAGATTTCATGTCTCATATCATGAACTAAATAATTTTTCTATGATTACCCAAAACTTGAGGATATGATATGATTTTATTTTAGTTATTTCTATAAATTTTTCCTTTCTATTTATTTGTATTATTGATTTAATGCTTTAATTAATTGGCCACTAATTGAATGATTAGATGCTAGTTAATTCCAACACTCGAGAGGAGAATTTAGTCATGATCATAACAATAACACTCGAGAGAGGGGGTAGAATTACATTAGAGTTCTATGAAGCTTCTTCCATCTAAGAACCATGATCTTGATAAATCTTAATTTTAATTCGGAATAAAGTTATTGAAATTAATTTCTAGGATTAATTTTTACCCGACACTCGAGAGAGGAGGTAGAATTACATTAGAGTTCTTGCTTATAAATATAGGAAATTGATTAGAGATAACTAGATTTTTAAAAATCATATTTGATAGTTAGGTGAAATCGTACGTTAGGCTTTCTTATATTAATTAACTTGTATATTCGTTGAATTCGTCACAATATTCACATTTAATTAGTTCAAAACCATTGGTTTTATAATGTGATTATCTAGATAAAATAGAGACTACACAATTATAGTACTTGGTAGAATTTAAATATCCCTGTGGATTCGATATCCTAATTCAATTAGTATATTACAAAACTTGACACAATATACTTGCGGCATAATTACGTTGTAGAAAACACGTGAAAATTCTACTGTCAAATGAATAAAAAAGGTCACTTCTTTATTATCTATATTGGTGCCTTGGCGAATGCTCAACTGATCCAAGATGTCTCGCAAATGTATTACGACAAATCAGGCCTGCAGCATTAAGGAGCATCTAATGGCATAAAGCCTGGAAAAGATCTCCATCCACATGACCAACAGTTACTGCAAAACTCATTTAATATAGAAATCCACAGCTGTGTAGCAATTCAATAAAGGACCTATTTCTCCCCACCCCTGCCTGTTATATCCTTTCTCAGTTTGTTTGTAACTTGATTAATATATTATTAATGAACTCTCGCACCTATTGGCAATATAGGTTCAGTCTGGCATGGTCTTTTCGAATTCATTCTTTCCACTACTCTTCTCTTTTTATTTTTTTGAAGACCTCGTATACTCCTTAGTTTTCTACCCATTAGATTTAACTACTATTTCGATTTCAAAATGCTTCATGCCTTTGCTAAACAAGGTAGGGAACTTCTTATATCTCTCTATTCCTTATATGAGTGCTAGCAAGTGTTTTTGTAGTCAATGTAAGATGTGGAAGATGTAGCGCCACAAAGGAAGACATCCTGATTCATGATGTCAGAGCAATAATTTATGTTTGACAATGATAGGCATGGAACGCATGGTGCAGTTAAAAGATTTGAATAATCTTATGTAGCACCAGTGATGCCATATAGAATTATTCTATATGAAGCGCAACAACGAGGAAATGTGTTTTTCCAATAATGACAAATTCCCATTGACATGCAGATAATACAAGTTCTTATTCAGACAATGCAAAGGCCACAAGTGAATTGAAGCGCCCAATGCTATAGTTGTAACTCAAACAAATCAAGTCCCCCCAGAGGGAAATGGGGAAGGGGGCAGCAGGAAAAGTAGGGTAAAAGAGTGTACTGAATGACGCATTTCATTTAAGAAAACTAAAATAATCTGCTTGTCGACAAGGATAGGACAGACTAACTAGATAGCATATATCAATACTTTCTCAATCTCAGAAAATTAGAAAATTTAGGTGAAGATTCAACTGGCAATATAAAATGAACGTAAATAAAAAGTGAAGTTTACTGTGCAGTATGTCGAATATAGATTGAGAGAGAAGCAATCTTCTCCTAAATATAATAGGTCTGGATCAATATAGAGAAATTGCTATTCATCCTAAACTATAAAATATTAGTAGCTAAAATTGACAATTTTCCATTCTTACTTGGTCTCTGTCTTTATGTATGAAATATGTATGCCCCTGTTTGGTTTGGATTAAAATCCAATTAAAATTTCAAGTCAAAGTCAACAATTAATTTTAACTACACATTTCATGGGACCCACAACTTTCAACCTCACATTTCATCAACTTTTATCAAAATCTACCAAAAATCTAATTTTAATCTCTACCAAACAGGGGCTATATATTAAAATCTCTATAAAATAATAATGGTGGGATCAAAAAAATTTATTATTTTAAAAGGGTTATTAATTTATCGATAATTAAAAATAATTTCATTAGTAGATTGAGTAAATTCACTTTTGGTCAATGCTACAAAATTTTGATGGAGGCTGAGTTCCTCTTGAATTATCCTAGTGAAAATGATATGATGATGTAATAGTCAACTAACGAAGAAATTATTCAAAGGATATTGAATACAGCTATTGAGAATTGTTATAAAACAAGCCAATTTGCAATATCCCGATGATAGTTTTTATACCACTTGTTATGAATATTAAAATCAAGAAAATATGACAAGATGAAAAGAATCACACAAGAACAAAAATTTACATGGAAACCCAAATCCAGAAAACCACGGGTAGAGGTGGAAATTCCACTATGATCAAAAGCAAAGAAGTACAAAAGGATCTCGCAAGACTCGACCTATCCCAAAATATACGAGTCTCTCTCTATAAACTAGATGCTTCCAATTTAATGTTCTCTCAATGCTATATAATGTTTTACTATATTCTTATAAGGTTACGAAGATGATACATTACATGGAGTATATATAATAACTTAATACGAGTATTTTGGATGAAGTACAATATAAGAAACGAATCAAAAATAAAAAAGGAGTCCCGCCCGAATAACTCCTGCGAGCGGCAGTCACGGTGCTCGAGTGCCGCGACCATGGCACCTTGGTGCTGCATCTCGGGCCAAATTTCACCGGTTCGTTATGAGCGCCTAGGCGACCCAAGCAATTGGGGGCTATTTTGCTGTCCAACATCCCAAAACCAAGTCTTCAATTATCCTACTTCCTTTTACCAATCAAACTTCCAATCATTATGAACTTTGATCCCTTTTCAACTAGATTTCCAAATCAATAAGACTTTTGTTCCTTTTATCAATTAACCACAATCGTAATTCCAATAGCAATTTAGGTCATATTCCAACAAGAATTATCACAATTTTGATGATAGCTTTTTTTTACCAACAATTTTTCCAAAAGAAGTCTTTCGAGCATCTTAACCTTATATTATTAAAACTAAAATAATCCCCGCCAAGTTCAAGTAATTTAGGTGGCAGAATGTCATTTCCTGAAACCCAATTTTCTTCATACGATAGAGGAAAAAGACCTTACAAATTGCATTGATTGATTTCCCACTTTCTCCCATACACGTGGTGTTTATAGGTAACTTACCTGCTAATTGTATGCTTTTCTACTTTCCTTCACATAATAAAACGTTTGAACTAACAAAAATATAAAAACGTGTTCTCCCTATTTTAAATCAGACGTATGCCATTGGGAAGATCCACTTCAATTCTTAAAAATTAGGATAAAGTAACAATCCATTTGTCTCCAAGGAGGGTTCCGTTTCAGTGGCTCATACGAATATAGTAAAAAGGGTAAAAACAGTAGAGAGAGAAAAATGAAGAGAGAGAGAAAGAAAACTGACCTGGTCTGAAGAGTTAGTGAGGTGGAACGTGAGGAGTCCAAGTGGGACGGAGGACGAGGTTTATTATCAATATAAAGCTAAAAAACACCCCTCTCCTCAGATCTAACGGTTAGAAGAAACCTTATGGTTAATTGTACAACTTTGTACTGCTACGAAGACAAAACCGAAAAATCTGCAACTCAAAACAAGACAGCATTAATTCTGTCTTTAATTCATCAACTTCCGAGAGAGAAAGAAAGAAAGAAAAAAAGAGTTGCAGAATCTACGCTGGGGTTTTGTATCTCCGGCAATTCTAAAAAGGCAAATTGTGGTGGCGCCGGGAGGGGATTGGGGCAGGGGGTAGGGTTTGGAAGGTGACACGTGAGGGAGAAAGAGGAATCCAGCTAGCAAGAAAGTGGGTGGATAGGCATGACGAGGCAACCAAGTGTTTTTGATGACTCGTGATTACTGCCTGTGGATAACTTTATTTAATTGCATTTGCCCCCACTGCAATTAAATTATTAGGGAACAAGGCCACCATTATTTATTACTTGATAGTTTTTCTCTCTTTTTCTTTAAGAAATTCTTTGAAGAGGACTCAAAGAGAAAATTCGAAATATAGTTTTGACCTTTTTCTTTTGGGAACTTAAAAGTGCCATTATATTATAAGACCTCAGAAATTTTTGCTTTTATTTCTACTTTTTTATAAAATAACTTTTTGAAAAAAAATTACTTTAAATTATCTTTCTCTATAATCTCTTCGAATTGGACAGACTACTTCTAGAAAATTATTCACACATGTTCAAAAATAATTTAGTCTTAAAAATAACTTTTGATCTTTCAAAAATCTTGTCAAATGAACTCTAAATATGAGAAGGAGTTTATTTATTTGTTGATCAGAAATAAATTTTTGTGATATTAATCGTTTTTTTCTTTACATATATCTTTGACGATATAAAACTATGTGTGCACAGTTTTCACGTCAATTTAATGAAGTAGGGGAATGTTAATGTATTTGTTACTAAACGAGAAAAAAGGACCTTAATAAAAAAAATATAAAATACCCTTTTATTTTAAAAATGTTCAAATAAAAGGCTTATTAGCATAAAACATCCTTATGTTTAGCTCTTAGAGTGGAAAAATGTTTATACATTTTAATTTTTTGCATTTTCACTCATATTTCCACGTTTCATTGTGGAAAATGTTATTTTCATTAATTTTTATCTAATTTCTCAATTAAAATTGTAAAATGACAAATGCACCCTCATATTTAAATAAAACAAAAATAAAAAAATAAAGAACAAATTGCAATCATAATCCTATTTTTAAAACAAGTACAAATAAATTAAAAGAAAAAAGAAAAGAAAAATCGCACTCTTCTTCTTCTCCCTCCCTCTCCAACCCCCTCCCTACCAATAACTGAAAACAGTACTCTTGGGTTCTTCAAATTCCATAAATTTTTGGGTGTAATTTTCTAGTTTTGGAAAAAAAAATTATCTTCAAAGGATATGGAGAACGGTGGTTGGTCCAGTTGTGGGCATGGCGGAGGCAACAGTTTCAATGGTTGTAAGAAATTTACAGCATTTTAACATTTTTCTCCTTGTGACACCGACAACCATCGCCACAGCCATCGCCTTTAAATCATCACTTAATTAAATCACTCTTTCTTCGCTCTAGTTGTGTAAATCAAGGTTGATTTTGCTTTGTTGTGTGAGCCCAAGTGGGAATGAATTTAATGCAAACAAGAGGTGTTCTTTTACATTTGCTAAAATGAATGAGCTTGAAAGGCAAGCCATGATCTATATGGCTTATTAGCACAAAACATTCCTATTATTTTATCTTTTTCATCATGTTTAACTAAATTCTACATTATGACAAATAATGTAATCTTTTGTGACCCTTAATTCTTTAATTCAAGAATTTTGTAGTGTATTCTTCCATGTGTTGATTTTATTAAGAAATGCTTTAAATTATCTGACCAATAATTTGATGATCAATTGAGTTTCTTACGAATCGAGAGGTGAGTTTGAGGCTTAGAATGTATAATAAAATTCGGTAACAAAGTATACCGTGTAGAGATAAATATACTAAGTATTGTGGTCGTTATAGGAATTCTTAGAACTAAAATTCGTTTAAATAAAGGTAATTCGCATAGAGATATGAAATTGAATTAGTTGAATATGCTCAATGAGAACTCAAGAGGGGTAAATTGAATACCATAGGAGAATTCGACCAAACACTACATTATGTTAGAATCTTGAATTAGGAATTAAGGTCATCATTAGATGAATTTGTTTTGCCTTAATATTTCTTACATACGTGAATCTTTGATCAATCATTGTTTGATATTTTATCATAATTTCCATTAATTTTGGGTATTTACTTCATTATAAAAAATCAATAGTTCTTGATTTGTTTGCTTTCATTAAATAGGAGTAGGAAAAATAGATTAAGAATAGAGTTTAGTCCTCGTGGAAACGATAATCGGAACTCAAATGTCCACTATATTACTTGTTACAATATCGTACACTTGCGATAGAAAAACGCAACAAGTTTTTAGCGCCGCTGTCGGGGACTATTTACTTTTAGTCTTAGTTTATTTTTAAGTGTTATTTGATTTTATTTGTTATTTACTTTTATTTTTTTCCTCTTTATATCATTTAATTAACTCTCTACAGTTTTAATCTATCTTGTGTTTGTATTCTCTCTTTGTGCTTTTCAGATGTTTATGCATGATTCTAATATTGGTAAAGTAACAAAAAAATTGCAATGACAAATCTCTATATGGATTGTCAAGATATGCTTGGAGGATATCCAAGTTGTGAAAATTGTTACACGGTGCATTGTACTGGAAATGTTTGTTCTCTTACACTAGTTTACACACATTGAAACTTCTGAGATTTCGAAAATATTTGATGTGTAGAAAACAAGTAATTGAAAAATCTGATGAAAAGTACATGCTCGTGGGAGATTTTGTACCGACGATTGGGATGAGGACATTAAACTTGTGGGAGT
>CAIGRB010056146.1:20144-30257 GCA_903798255.1 Fraxinus quadrangulata
ACTATTTACTTTTAGTCTTAGTTTATTTTTAAGTGTTATTTGATTTTATTTGTTATTTACTTTTATTTTTTTCCTCTTTATATCATTTAACTAACTATCTATAGTTTTAATCTATCTTGTGTTTGTATTCTCTCTTTGTGCTTTTCAGATGTTTATGCATAATTCTAATATTGGTAAAGTAACAAAAAAGTTGCAATGACAAATCTCTATATGGATTGTCAAGATATACTTAGAGGATATCCAAGTTGTGAAAATTGTTACGCGGTGCATTGTACTGGAAATGTTTATTCTCTTACACTAGTTTACACACATTGAAACTTCTGAGATTTCGAAAATATTTGATGTGTAGAAAACAAGTAATTGAAAAATTTGATGAAAAGTACATGCTCATAGGAGATTTTGTACCGACGATTAGGATGAGGACATTGAACTTGTGGGAGTCGGTCTTCCCCAATTGAATAAGAAGGTACTTGCAAAGTATTTTAAAGAACTTGCCAAGTTGGATGAAAACGATATACTTATGGGAGATTTCATGTATTGGAATGGATTTCAACAATGAGGGTACAATCCATTCGAAGGAGTCAACGAGATTGACTTCTCATTGTCTGTGGATCTAGATTGTGGACCGATCATTCAACCTGAAGATATATCAACTATAGAAGAAGGAATTAAAGAGAATGAAGTGTTGTTCACAACAGAATCAAATGAGGATGTGGCAATCAATGAGAATGAAATCAACTCACATTTTTCCAACTTTATTGATTGTTCAAAAAATTGATTTTGTGATTAAACCCGATGTAGGAGTCAAAGTCTACATAGTTGAAATTGAATAGGATGAAATATAAAAGTCCTATTACATCGAAAAGGGTAAGGTAGAAGTTTTGAGACTAAATGAAAAATGGATAAAAAACAAACGAAGGAAAATGGACACGGCGTCTAAAGCCTTCTTCAAGTGCTCGTGATTCAATTGTCAAAGTCGAGCTAATGTCTATAAAAAAAAAAAGCTTCTTGGGAAGCAACCTAAACTTTTTTTCTCTTTATTTATTGTATTTTTGAGTTTTTGGATAGTTTAGTTTATTTAAGTTATTCGTGACGCATCATTTATAACTCGTTTCCCTTTAAGTCTTCGATATGTTAGTTGGTTTATTAGATGTTCAAACTAAGTAACACTTGTCCAGTTATTTGATCTTAATGTTTTATTTAATTTTTCAGGAACACAACGTCTCGGAACATTAAACAAATATTTACCAATGAGCCAA
This sequence comes from Fraxinus quadrangulata, assembly GCA_903798255.1. Taxonomy (NCBI): domain Eukaryota; kingdom Viridiplantae; phylum Streptophyta; class Magnoliopsida; order Lamiales; family Oleaceae; genus Fraxinus; species Fraxinus quadrangulata. The sequence goes on from CAIGRB010056146.1 coordinate 21,404, forward strand.
CATGAGCAATAGGAAAGCTACCCATTGAATTACAAGCCATCTCAGGGGAATCTTTTATTCACTTTTTTCCCCATCCCTTTATATACAGATTTAAGATTAAAGACATTGAGTACAATGTCTGTTTAAGTTTGGGGGTGAAAATTTTGAGTTTTTATTGTTTTATGGGTTTTTGTGTGCTTTTATTACTTTAATAAAAAAAAGTTTGAAAAATTGAAAAAAAAAATTAGTTTTCATTTTTTTTTTATTTTGGTGTGCTTGTGTGAGTTATTGATCTAGTTGGCAATGATGAATATATTGAATCAAGAATTGATCTATAAATGATAAATAAGTTGCATGCTTAAAATAATTTTTACTTTTTTATGGAAAAGTTGATGTATATTGAGTACAAGAATTAAGTTAAGCATTGTGTAGGAATGAGTTGATTTCATGATTGGATATGTTGAAATAGTGGACCATAGATGTTAAACCCAAAATCACAAAATTTTACATTCTTAGACCAAATTTAGAATAATTTGGAGGATTTCACTGTTGTAGAAAAATGTTGAAATAAATAGGGATTCCATGAGTGAAACTAAAAATAATTTGTGTGGATTGTCTAAGGTTAATAGGATGCAATTGGGTGAAAATCTCAAGTTAGATGTCGTTTTGCTTAAATTGGTGTTAAATAAGGGATGTTGCACTAATCAAGACATTAAAAAAATATTTATTAGAAAATTTCTCTTTGTAATCTTTATGAATCGGGTAATTAAGCCTACAGTGGTTTTTAAAATCTGGTACCCTATGGTCATCTGATTTGAGAGTTATCGGTCGAAAACTTGTTACCCGGGTCATTTAGAAAGCTTAAGGGAGAGAATACTTCAAATAAATAAATAAATAAAATCAGAAAAGGCAGGTGCATAAAATATAAGACACACCAAATGCCTTGGTTAGGTTTCAAACAACTGTTTAAGAAAATTTGACTTTTGATAAGAGATTGTTAGTCTAGTTAAGTTCTAGAGATTGAAACAATCAAACTTAATTGATTGAAGCAATAAACTTAATTTATTGGTGAATTTTTTTCCTAAACTAGAGAGGTGTGGATAGTAGAAAATCCAACATTAGTTCACACATTGGAAAATAGTAAAAAAAAAAAAAAGAATAAGTTTGGGGGTGTGAATCTTATGAGTAATGAAAGAACATATTTGACTATTAAGATTCGAGAATTGAAACAACTTATGAATTTATAATGCTATGCTTAATTCTTGACACATACACATCAATTTTGCATTGGAAAAATAGAAATTGATTTTGAAATTGCGACCTTGGTTGTTTATCCATTTAGTACAATGATTTCAATCACGAGACAAAATGGAGAGTTATTTAATCAAAACCTTTTGCATGTTTGTGTATATGTTAAGTTAGGTTATGATTTTATTTGAGGATAAACAAATGTTTAAATTTGGAGGTATTTGATAAGTGTATTTTATACACTTATTTGGGCTCTAAAATATTGAAATTTCGTTATTATTTTAATAGAATTATAGCCTAATTTATTATATAATGTGTTATTAGGCGAAACTTAATGAATGAAAGTGAAATTGAAAGAAAGAAGCAAAAAATTGGCGAAAAATGACAATATTTGAAGTTTGTGGGCTAAAGTGCAAATACTCAAAAGTTGTATCGGAGCTCACGATGAAGATTCGAGAATGCTAAGGGTCAAATGAATACAACTAAAGGTCAAAAAAAGTGAAAATATAACCAAAATATTTTCACAAATCAATTTTCGACAGCACAAGTATGTTCAGATTTTTTATTGGAAATTGAGACCCACTTTTGGCCTAATAACGTTCGAATTGAAAAAGATCTATTTCTAGCAAAGTTGTAGCTCATTGCGTTATCTTTCCAACTAATTTTGAATCACCGTAATCGGATATCGGGAGAAAAAATTATGATAAAAATACTGAAACAGATGCAGAAGATTTTCAGCTAGACAACGCCCAAGCGCTGGCTGGGCACATATAGCGGCGCTTAGGCGCTGCTTCCTAGCACCTAGGTGATGCGTCGCCTATTTTAAATTTTTTGTTCAATGGGTCGTGAGAAGCCCAGAAAAAAATTTCAATTTGGCCAAAGAAGTGTAGGGAACTATAAATAGATCAAAGAAGGCACGAATTTGGGGTTCCAAAGATTGCAAAATAGAGAGAAAAATATAAGATTGAAAAGAAAATTCACGAGAAGAAATTCATCACAGATTCGAGTTCAAATCAAAGATTGAAAGCGAAAAAAGATCTTGGTGCAAGAGCTTATTCTATGCTATATTTTTAGTCATTTAAATCCGGTGATGTATTCGAATATGTTTAATTATTTTATCTTTTTCATCATGTTTAACTAAATTCTACATTATGACAAACAATGTAATCTTTTGTGACTCTTAATTCTTTAATTCGAGAATTCTGTAGTTTATTCTTTCACGTGTTGATTTTATTATGATTTTAATGCTTTAAATTATCTGGTCAATAATTTAATGATCAATTGAGTTTCTTACGAATCGAGATATGAGTTTGAAGCTTAGGACGTATAATAAAATTCGGTAACGAAGTATAACGTGTAGAGATACCTATGCTAATTGGTAGTTATAGGAATTCCTAAAACTAAAATTCGTTTAACTAAGGGTAATTCGCATAGAGATATGGAATTGAATTTGTTGAATAGGTTCAATGAGAACTCGAGATGGGTAAATTGAATATCATAGGAGAATTCGACCGAACACTACATTATATTATAATCTTGAATTAGGAATTAAGGTGATCATTAGATGAATTTGATTTATCATAATATTTCTTACATACTTGAATCTTTGATCAATCATTATTTGATATTTTATCATAATTTCCATTAGTTTTAGGTATTTACTTCATTACAGAAAATCAATAGTCACAACTATATCAATTTTTTATTTGTTTACTTTCATCAAATAAAAGTATGAAAAGTAAATTAACACTAGTGTATAGTTCTCGTGGAAACGACAATCCGGACTCAAAAGTTCACAATATTACTTATTACGATATCGCACACTTTCGATAGGAAAAATGCAACAGTAATAAAAATCCATTTTCATTTGGACTATGGCTGATTAAATGAGAGAGAAATGAAAAGGGAAAATGAATAAAATTGAGGTTTGAGAGCAGAGGTTGTAGGATTGAGTGACATCATGAAAATAATTTCAACATTGCAGAGAGTGGGGATGGTGAAGAAGGATTAAGTATTTGGGGTGGGTGATAGGAGTGAGGGGATGTGTTACTCATGTTAAATTCCAATGTCATGCGTTCTATTCTACATAAAATATATGAAGAGTTATTTTGGGGTAAAAACTTAATTTAAATTAATAATGTCTGTGTTTAACTCTTTAAATTTTAAGAAACAGTTCGATAGAATATGGAAATATATAGAGGTTATTCAACTCAGATTGTCATCTATTTATAAATTTGTGCACGTAACAGATTTTGAACGATAAAATAAATACGACATGCACATTAAAGAATATATTGAAGCTATAATTTTAATAAATAAATTTGTCGTATCTAATATTCTAATATTTATAGATGATATGATTGAAATTATTTAATATTGCAAAGTACCCAGACTTCTCACTGGTGTATGTCGTGTGGAGAGCATGGAGTATGTTTTACACAATTGTACTTGGGGGTCTGTCCAATCATTTTTGTTGTTTGTCAAATGGGATCAAATTAGTATATGATAGATTTGTTTGTGATTTGTGATGGACAGCAACTCCAATAAACTAAATTATTTATTTTTAACAATCTTGTCAAATGTACACATTTATTTACAAAATCTCACATATTACATATTTAGAGTGTGTTTGAACCATATTATTTTAAAATAATAGATTTTAGAATAATAGATTGACAGAGAATATGTGGTTGAAAAAAAAAATTATTAATGTGATGAAAAATATTATTTTATTGAAGAATGTGTGGTTGAAAATGAGTGGAAGAATGAAAATTTTAATGTGACTCAAATAATGACTTAATCTAATTATTATATGACTGCCACTCATCCATCGTCAACCAAATGGTAAAGAGAGATGTACAAAGAGTTTCATCCTATTTTTCAACCCATAGACTAAAAGAAGAGGAAATTGGATGAAATATCCTCTCTACACCCCATTTTTGAAATATGGCCAAAATTTGTAAATTTTGCAGCCATTGTCAATTTTTCAAGAAATGGATTCTATGCCCTAAAATTGAACTAAAATTACAATAGGCATTTTTAATATGCAATGATTTAAATACTTCTTTTATATCAATCTAAATTACTTTCCAAAGCCAAAATTATTTTTTTCCAAATGTCATTTCATTGGCATTCGCCAAAAACAAATAGCACCACCATTAGTTGTGGCTTCATCCATCACCACCATCGCAATCACCTACCATGCCTATCACCAAAATTCGAACCCAATAGCCCCTATCTGACCACCTTTGTTTAGGTAGGCATATATTCCTTCAAACTAGTAGTGCTTACCAGATCCACTAAGAAAACCCACCAACTTGCTAAATTCGACTTAGTGGTATCAATGGGCTGAACCGAGCTATTAGCCACGAGCTAGGCTAGTGGCTCGTATGAGCTGAGCCTATCCTTTGCTCGTCTATAAAGGATTAAGCTCGGCTTGACCCTTGAGCTTACAAGTTGAGCCTAGCCTACAAGCTCGAGTTTATTTTTTAATTTTCTATTTTTAAAAGTTATCAAACGGTGTTTGATCACTTTTTTTATGAGCTCACGAGTTTGTGGATTGTGACGTCAAGCCGAGCCTTGCTCTGCTCATCGTATGGCCTCCGCTTGGCTCGGGCTCATCCTAACATGAGTCCAAGCTGCCATGGGCCGAGTTTCAACGAATTATTCGGCCCTTTTACTACTTCTAAATTGACCCAGTCAAGGATTTGATCCCATCCAAAATTGTTATTGAGAAGGAAAATTCAGCAATTGAGCTTTACTCTGAAACTTCAATGTCAACAAGTTGGTCAATAAATAAATAAATTATTCGGTTCACCCGAAGCGGTACAAGACAATAGACATACTGTAAATTACAAGGCGTAGGCGTAGGCATGTCGTAACTATAGAAATTTTGATGTTGTAAAGCTACCATAGAAATATCACGTTTTGAATTTTTAGAAACAAATGTTGCATATATGTCTAATTTGAAGTAACTGTAGAATTTTGTAGTGTCTCTTAAATTCACATTTTGAAGTGTAAACGTTGAGTTTGATGGGAATTCACTTAAATTCTTTATTGCAATTCGTAGTTGTACCGTATGATGTCATTTTGGGGGTAAGATTTTTTTTTATTTTTTATTTTTATATATGTTCTATTTGTGCAAGTAATTCACTCAGATTAAAAAAATAATAATAAAATAAAAAATAAAATAAAATAAAAATCGAATTTAGGTGCCAATAGGTGTTCAATCTTACTGGACATTTCGTAACTCGTAAAAATTCAGCATTTGATCAATCTTATTTGGTTGCAAATTTAGAATTCTAAAGTACGTTTCGTCTAGTAAATGCTGGAAATTCGACATGTCAAGAGAAAATTTGAATTTACAAATTCCGAAATTCTGTGCAACTAGTGAAAACCTCAAATTTGAGAAAATTTAATGCCACGTGTAATGGAAAATCCGACATTTAAGAATTATTTGTACTTTTAAAAAGTAATGGGACTTCATTTGAAAAAATGTTCTCATTTTTTGTTATTACCTTTTTATTTTAATTTTTGTTTATTTAAGCCCCCGGCCTTTAAAAATTGTTTTTTAAGATTTCAATTTTTTGCAGGGTAAATTTTATATTGAAAGTAAGATTGTGTAACTGATAGACCTAATTACAAAATTTAAAATTCCCCCAATTGAATACTTCCATTACCAAGTTTGAGCTCACTTTGTGCTGAAAAATTACTCATTTAGGAGTAAATGTGAAAACATACGTATCATGAGAACATTAAAAAAAAAATTTATGGTGACATTACTGCATCAAACGACAAAAGGCAAGTCTAGAAACACTGTTGTCGAAAGAGAAAAATTTCACAATCAAAGGCCATCAAATAGGGGGCTAATATATGAAAACAAATTCGTCATTTAATGTCAAAATGAATGAAATGACGAGTTTTGCATTATAATTAAACATTTCACGAAGTTTGTGTGACGAAAATTCGAATATCACGACAAACAATATAAACAGTTCATTAATTAGAGTACGCCACTGACACGCCACTATAACATGACACATGGCGACAACTTATAGAACATGTCTATTTCACACGTGTCCTTTTAACAATTATAAATAGACTCCCAGGTGTTTGATATTCATTTCCATTCACACCCACTATTTTCACATATTCTGCATGAGTACCCAAAGCATTGTTCTGCTGACAATTTCGTCCAGTTTTAATAAAGAGAGATCAAAAGGACTTTCTGGTTTGCTGTTCAAAAGATTCACAATGCTGCTATCTTAGGAATTAATCATCGTTTCTAGAGAGTCGAGTATCAAAAATATGTAAGCACTAGAGCAAGACAATGTCGTTTTTAAGAAAAAAGATTCTAACTCTTACCTCGATCAAATCCATTTTTTCTTCTATAGTTGTTGTAAGTTAGTAGCTTTATTCTGTGGAATTAGTTTACATAGAAATAGTTTTTTTATTTTGTGTGAAAATAATATTTTCATCCCCTTTTTATAAATAAAGTGGGATGCTTTATTTTATTATATTCCTTGCTGGTATGTCATTATAAAGAATAAACAAAATATATTATGCAGAGTTTTAAAAACAAATTTAAGACAATAATTTATTGTGTTTGTTATGACCAGCCACTGGTACTACCACGTGGCCGACCTGTTGTAGCTGTGGACCCATCCCAACCGAAGCATAAGCCATAGAAGACGAGGCCCTGGGCAAATTTCGAGGCCCATTACTCATTCCGATGTGGACTTGCTGAAGTGGATCAAGTCCGAGGCTCTACCAAGTGACGGCTCGTGTGCAAATGTTGTGAATTTATTGTGGAATGATTGACGTGACCTTCGTAAAAGTATATTTATGTTTTGTCTTGTCAACATAATGTAAAATCATTAAATGTGTTGTAAGTTATGAATGTCAAAGAGATTGCTAGGATTGAATGTTTCGACCAAGAAAATGAGGCCACGTGTAAATTCATCAAAGGGTTACCATCTCGTTTGTAACACTATAAATATCCTCTCAATGTAACAATTGAAGGATAAAGCAACTGCTAATACAAAAGAGCAATTTATCTTCTTCTTATGCACTTTAAGTTTCAATCTTTTACTGTGATTTCATTGCGATTGGTCATTGTTGTACAATTGTATCCTTTTTATTTTGTCAGAACCCTAATGGAGACTTCTCGTGTCGTTGAGTTTTCTCTCACGTCCAATTTAAAAGCAATCTTGACCGTTGATCAGTGATTATGTGTCGAAATTAGCTTGTGCACGCACGAGTAAGTCCAGCATCTGTTGACAGCATATTTTGAGGTCACCAGTGTTTATAAGTTAAGTATATACTTTCTAAAAGAATATTAGATATATGTATTGATTTATTATGATATCATGTTTACTTATAAATAATATTATATTTCTCTTTTTCAAAATTTCATACTTGCCGAATAATTAGTATAAAGTTTCCCACCTTGTGATAGATTGTTCAAATTAATGACTGCTTCCACTTCATCTACCATTGGACTTTGGTGAATGCTCAATGGAAAAATCCGAAATTTTTTTACCGAAGTGAATGTATATCTTACTACTAGATTTTGGCAAGAATTTTGCTCGAAGATAACAAAGAATGAAAGTGATCCCTAAAAGAGCGAAGTCAAAGTTTTTGATGCTTCGGGTCACAATGATTTCATATGCAGAAACTATAATATTAGTGGATTGATTGAACGAAATTTTGTTACCCTATATATTGTCGAGTTGATTAAGAACTAATTTAGATGTCAAGAAGTTTTTAAAGATATTTTTTCTTGCTATGGAAATAAATCTTGAAGAATAAATGTGCACAAATACTTTTCTTCAACAACAATAAATTCAAAAGTTCAATTAACTACAATTTACCCAATAAATTTGGTGCCATTGATTTTTTATTTTTTTTCTTATCCAGGCCCTATGTGGGCTGTAGGTTTAAGATGAACTGCTTTTATGTATTGGATCAGGACAACCAATCCAAATGTACAACCCACATGTGAACAGTGGATACCAACTTTATTTTTCATGTCTCTATGTGCTCAAAATTTCTTAGGAAACAATACATAAATCAGATTTTTAGTAAACACTATTTCAAAATTAAGGATATAGGTTTTAAATTTCAAAAATAGGATTTTCATTAAAATTTATTTACGATTTAATTAATTATATATATATTTTATTAAATAAATATATTAAGGTCAAAAATTTATACAATGTGGTCACAAATTAACAACTTAATTAGTCACATATTATTTTTTGATTACAAATCAGAAATTTTATTTATCACAAATTATTTTACTTTCATAATTTAAAATTTTTATAGGTCACAATTTGTTCATCGATCACAAATCAAAAATATATACGTCACAGTTTATTTATCGGTCACAAATCATAAATATTATAAGTCACAACTTATCAGACAATCACAAATTTTCAATTAAATTTTTTATGACACATTATCTTACGGTCGCAATTCAAAATTTTTATAGGTCACAATTTTATTCATTGGTCACAAAATAAAAAATTTATACGTCACAATTTATTTATCTGTCACAAATCACAAATATTATAAGTCACAACTTATCAGACAGTCACAAATTTTCAAATTATCGGTCACAAATTAA
>CAIGRB010056146.1:39856-63782 GCA_903798255.1 Fraxinus quadrangulata
TGGGATTTTACAAATTTTTTGCCAAATTTTTATTTATATTCTTTCTTACACATGCCCGTGTAACCATATATGAGCTTAGAATGGCTCGAATGCGGGGTTGAGTCAATTCAGGTGTTGTACAGCCGGGACTTGGGTCATGTCTTGATAACACTTTTCCCATGGTTATTATGTGACTTTGACACTTTTTGTTAAATTTACATAGGTCTATGCAACATGAGTTGTTAACGAGTTCTCCTTCTTTACAATACTTAAACGTGTTTCAGGGCTGCTCAAAGTAAGATTAAAAAATCCTCGACAAATATCGTTTTGTCTTACTTTTTCGAAAGTATTTGAACTCGAGCAAATTATTTTGAGTCAAATATTCCAATGTAACCGTACTAGTGAAAAAAAAAAAATAAAAATTCCTTGCTTTATTCTGTCAGAAATAATGGTGAATAGCACAGGTCACACTCTCAGACAGAAAGCCTTTTAGTTTTATCCGAATTGTTTTTTTATTTATGAAAATGAAACAAGATATTAATTTTACGAACAAGAAATAAAGGAGAATGAGATTGGTTTGTCGAAGTGGGACAATTACGTGGATGCAATTGACCATCCACTCCTGGAAAAATAAGAGCCCAGACAAGAAAAGCATGCTCACTTTGTCTGTCCTTGAAAAGTTCTTGTCGCAATGGAACCAAGCTAATCTCCACACTCGAGGGGAGGGGCCATGCCCATAGGAACTGGATTTTTACGATAAAAAATATGCTTCCGAATGAATTGTATTGGATATTATTGAGTTGTGTTATGAACAAAATTTTAACGTGTAATAATATTTGGTGTGGTTCGATTTAGCATATTAAACGTGTCATCAAGATATACCTATTATTTAATAATATCTAATAATTTATGAATCATTTTGCAAAACCAGTCCATTTGTCGTTGCAATTCAAAAATAGACGTGATATTAAGTGACTTAATTAAAATAATCTTTTAGTTATTTCTCTTATTTGTGTGTAGAGATATTATATGATTTGTTTGAACTCCATTTTTTTGTGAAAATAGTTTTTGTAATAGTGATTTTTTGGAGAATGTGTTACTGAAAAAAAGAAAAATCTTGGATTTATATGTAAAATTATTTTATTTTGAGAACGAGTGGTTCAAAATGAGTTTGAAGAAAAATTGAGGGGACATTCTCTTCGTGTTTCAGTTTTGAGTTTTGAATTCATTTTGAATTTTGTGTTTTGAGGGTTCGTTTTGAAATTGTTAAAAATATATTCTTTTTGTCATTTTGAAAAAATTGTTTCTCAAAACATAAAATTGAAAAAACGTTTATTTTTGTCATTTTCTTTTCTTCTCTAGCCATGGGCGATTTTCGCCCCCTCCATGAGCCGCCGTCTTCTACCTCACAAATCGACCACCACCCACCACCTAGACCACCAGATTCCAGTAACACTCGAACCCCCTCACCTCCCTCTCCAACTTCCGATGACTATTTGACCATGAAACAGCCAAACAAATCGCGCGACCACTCCAGAATCGGCTGATCTTATGGAAGCCGTCCGTGAGATTTGAAGCCATGACTGGAGTCGTTTGGAGGTGGGCAATCGACCGGTGATGGTGCGTGACCTTAGGTGACACCTTCCTGCAGAAGCAGTTTGTGCCACATCAGTTTTGGAGGATGATTTTGTTCAATTTTGGTATATGTTTTTGGTTGTTGTTTGTGTGGTAATTGAAAAGGGTATTGAGGATTTCACAATGGTGTGTAATCCGATGATTTTAGAGGAGGTTGGCCAGAGTTTAGAGGGTTGGAAAGTGGATGTTCCATTGTTTTGACAGAGGAAAGTCGGGGAAATTGAAAATGCCATTTCCCGTGTTTTCATTATAATGCGTGGGTTTGGCTTCAAAACACTCAAAACGACCTTTTGAGTCAACGAGTTGAGCCGAGCAAACTCGCGAACTAAAACTTGAGGCTCGGGTTTGGCTAGAGTAAAAATGGTTCGGACTTTTTTTGGCCAAAAAATTTAGAAGCTCGGATCTTGTAGAGCCGAGCCGGCTCACAATTTTTTTAATTTTTTAAATATGAGGCATCTGCCTGCAAAGGTAGTGTGTAGCTGTTTGTAACTGGGTTTTAAATTTTATTTTTAATTTATTTATTTTGGGGCCAGCTCGTCACTAACCGGATATAACTTGTGACTTGAGCTGGCTCGTCGAGCCACACAGACTGTATTGGGTTCGAGCCAACGTTCCAAAATGGGGCTCGGCTCCCTCGAGCCGAGCAATTTGGACTCTTTTGGGGCCGAGCCAAGAGTGGCCCAAGGACGAGCAAAATTGACACCACTAACTCTAACAGGTGCTAAATGAGTCAAGAGACTTAGCTCGTCCCACAATGTGAGTCAACTCGCGTTTGCATATGGATTGAGCCAAACGTGAACTGACTTGTTTCCAAAACCCTCTGATCTGCTCGCCCCACCAACTCGCTCCTTGGTGGTGCTTGTTGAGGCAACTCGCAAGCCACTCTCAACTTGTGCTTCTATTTTTTAGTAGAAAATTACATTTCACTTTTCGATAGTGAGTTTGCGAGAAGTTTACATTGTCTGACTCGTCCTACTTTACATCTCTATTTGCGTGTCATGTCTACTTTCAAAATTACTATATTAAGTTATTGATGTTGCTTTTGAATAAAACGTCTTTACCAAAAAAATGCCCAGCATGTAGACCTCCAATAATATTTTTTTGTTGATCCGATCACTATGATTAATTCTCTAGATCTATAATTATTGTATGGAAGATAAGAACTGAGAGATTTATGGAAGAATAACTACCATATATGTCAAATTAGAATAAAGCTTCTTAGTTAAAACAATTTATTACATGCTTAAAATGGAAAACCAAAGTGGTTGAGCAATAAATTTCACAGCCAGCCTTATCTACAATCTAGATATTGTCGTGTGTATTATCTTAATTAAATTTTATAGAAGTATTCATGATACTATCTCATAATGTTATGTCCCATTACAATGTGACACGAAATTTGAAATTAACGTAACAAATTTTTGTCTCGATATTGAAGAAATTTGATTATACCGTTTGAACCTTTTAATTTATCGAGTCACACTACTGAAGCCATTTATAAAACAATGATTTTAACATTTTCTCAAAAGAAAAAAAAGGCTTTCTTGATCGAATAATTTTTATTTAAATACTTTTATTAATTATATTCCTACAATTTAACTCGAGTATAGAAGTTTTGGCTTGAAAGCTTAAGCCAGCAGGGCTAACCGGCAAAGTTGGGGTGGAGAAAACTAAATATCTGAAAAGGAAAGTGAGAAAGACAGCTTCCACGCCAAGGGAAGGCACATGGGTCGCAACCTCCACGCGTCATTACCCGATACCCTCGGACGGGACCAGTAATTCTATCCATCCCCGTTTAGCCATTTATACATTCTCACTCTTCTTTTACCGGTAGCCGCCAATACTTACAACTCCCTGCCAGTGTATGCATATCTGTACAATAAGACACACACACACACACTTGACTTTTAAGTGCATGCATGTTCCCTCCATTTATAATTTTTACTTATTTTTCTCGTTCTAATGACTTATTTTTAAGGATGAGTGGATAACTGATAGTAGGATTGATGTTACTTTTGGAAAGGGTGATGAGAAATGACTACTGCTACCCATCTATTCCAAAACTTTTTCAAGAAACGTAAGATTCAATTCATGAGGCCTGGTTTTGAATTTGACGTGAGGGTACCAATTAATTGGCAACTGGAAATGGCACTATGTCATTTTCCCATGAATGGTATAGTATCTGACACGTGGTTGAAGCTGGATAGTTTATTCGGACCCCAGGATTGATATTGCTCTTATTACTTTTTGAAATGGTATTCAAGAAAACATTTTCAAGACTCAATTCATGAGGTTTGCTGGACTGGTTTTTGGCATTAGGGTTCCAATTCATTGGCAAGGCAACTGATGGAAATGGAGCTGTCCCAGGAATTTGACACGTGGTAGAAGCTGGATAGTTTATTCGGACCCCTGGTCGGTTCGAATGACGCGCACCAGTAGTTTTTTTGTGGGGTGCGGCTGCCCTCGGAATTAATTTTGTCAGTGGTTCTTGAGTTGATGTCACTACTCTCATGCATCAGTTATTATAGTTTCAACTTTAAACCATCAAATTTCGCAATGGAGAATTGGATCGTGACAATGCACATAGCTATACTTCATTCTATATGTGGTAGGTGGTGAGTGCTTCTAGAAATGTGTTATTTCTATTTCAAGTTGGTTGTTATCTAAGCAAAAAGGATAAGACTGAGCTTTAGGAATTAACTATGAGGTTAACATTGATTGAAGTAAACAATGGGGAGGGTGAAGAAAAGGATAAGAACGACTAGAGTAGAGAGATCTTTCGAATCTTTTTAAAATATTTTTGTAATGCTAAATTCGCCGTAATTATAAAGGAGGTCTAAGTGTGACCTGACCATCTCAAGAGTAAAGTTTTTTCGAGATGCGCACAACTCATGTAAGTCGACCCTACATACAAGTCTTTCTCGAATATTTTAGTTAAATGCGTCCTTAATCTATTCGACTGAACGTACGCCGACACTCATACCAGCTTGTACAATATTTTCGAAATAATGCAAAGTCAAGAACATCCTCTTGTCATCTACTGACAAGCAAAGTGGGATGAAACTATAAGACCAATTACATGTGTGAATATGACATCCATTTTATTGACATTATCATTATGTCATTTTATAGTGAGATTATCTCAAATTTGTACATATAACATTACTCGTATTTTTAAGTTGAATGTTAAACCGAACATGCTTAAAAGGCGAACTTTTACGAATTTAAATAAATGTAGGTGGACCTAATATGTCACACATTTCCTCTCTTTTCAAAAATTATTATTTAATAAAAAGTAGGGACCGGAAAAGATAGCGCATGATAAACGGAAGATTCCTTGACGTTTATGCTTTCTTTCAATGAATTGATTTTGCTTATTTTACGGCTTAATTTGACTAAACTTTTATTTAAAAATTAAGCCAAATAATTAGTGTCATATTAATCCCGACAACTAGAGCTCCTGTTTCCCATCTTCAATCGATGCTAACCATCTAAACCAGATCAGATTTGTGTTAAAAAAAACACATTAGTGGCTAATCAGTGTTATTTTCTTGACTTTGTTGAATTTATAATACGAAAATTACGTAATTAAGTGCATTCATTCGTTAGAGAAATCTTTTAAATATGTACAGTGCGATCTTTATTTTTACCGTACGTACATCTTTACAATTTTACGGGAAAATTATTGGGCGGTCCTTCGTTTACGCGCTTTAATTCTTTATCCCGACAACTAGAGCTCTTGTCTTTCATTCAAACGATACTAAACAGCTATATTTAGTCACTAATCAGTGTTATTTTCTTGATTGCTTGAATTAATAATCACCTTAACACGAATATAAACACATTCATTCGTCAGGGAGATCTTTTAATTATGTACAATATTAAATCTGCCGTACATTTTTATAATTTTTAGAAAGAAAGAAAAAAAAATAAAAAATAAAAGGTGAGGTGGTTCTTTGTTGTAATTGTAAAATAATATACTCATTTTATTTGACGACTACCTGTATTATGGTGATTAATCTTTATTAGTTACTTTTTTTTTTCTTTTATTACTTTTGATTATTCCATCAATGAAGAGTACAAATGCATTTATGAAGTACTTTTATAGCTAATTGAGATATTGTGAATGTGTAATTCGTACCTTAATAAATTGTTTTGTTTTAATGGAGAACGATATGGTAAATAATGCATGCAATTATTTTCAAATTCTTTTTTCTACGTACTTATTTTTAATCATATATTCACACAATAAAATATTATACACATATATTCAAAGCAATTTCCTATTTTTTAACCACAAACTCCTAGAAATTAATATTCAAAACTCTATTTTTCCTAAATAATAATTGTCAAACAGAGGCATGTGTGTGGTTTGTTTATCTTGACCCCTTTTTTGAGTCGCTTCAATATTAAGCCCTTGTTTAAATAGTGAATTTCGGAGAATGTGTGATTAAAAATTAAGAAAAAAATTCGATTTACGCATAATATTATTATTGAAAAATGTAAGTTTGAAAATGAATTTTGAAAAAATAAATTTTCAAAAAATGGGGTTCAAGCAACCCCTAAATTATCACTAAAGTCAACAACAATCAAAGAAAAAGTATCTCATTTATAATTTAGCTCCTGTTTGGTAGACATTTACATAATTTACATACGGAACTTTTTTATTTGCTTAGCATCATGTTGAACTATCTCATTTATAACTTAGCTCCAACTTGGTAGATATTTTTTTTAGAATAAACGTGGTTAAAAAGTAAGAAAAAAATTATGAATTTACATATAAAATTACTTTATTAAAGAGCGTGGTTGAAAATAAATATAGGAAAATATGAGTTTTAGAATTGGGGGCCAACGGGTGGTTAATTTATTTATTTATATTATTTCTTCAACAATAACTACAAACTAATAGCCATGATTGTGAATAAGTTTTAGGTCAATTCAATAAATTATTTCTCTATTTCCAGTTGGTTTACTTCGTATGTAAATGTTTATCAGCTATTTCATCTTACTTTTTCAGTAAAAGAATTCATTTCGTTTTGATGCCGTTATTAAAAATTACATTCTATTTTAATTTGATCACTCAATTAAAAGGAGAAGGACTGCAATTCGACATGACACCAATGTATAAATCTTATAGAGTGAATTGTTTCAATAATCATCTAACTTATACCATAGTCACGGACTGTTCACTAAATTTTAAAGTGCTTCATAGTGTTCACTGAACTTTGTCCGTTTTTACTCCGTCCAACACCCTCAAAAATTCGCAACATCATTTGCTGACGTGGCTAACAGAACTCTAACGTGACAAGTTACGGCCGTTAAAAAATGACAACTCAATGAAACCATTGTATCATTACTCATAGTGGTGGTAAAAAACTCGCCACGAGCCGCTCAGACTCGTCAAAAGACGAGCCCGAGCACAAGCCGAGCAGGCGACACGGCCTGCTCGGCTCATTTTTGACAAGCGGCTCGTTCATTTTTTATTTTTATTTTTTAATGGTCTAGGTAAAAAAAAAAAAGGCGAGCTCACGAGCCGAGCTCGGCTCGACTTGCGAACCACGAGCTCGTGGGCTGAGTCGAGCTCGACCCACGAGTAACGAGCCGAAGCGGGTTCTTACAAACGAGCACGAGCTTATGGCCAACTCGGTCCATTGCCATCACTAATTACTCATCCAATTTACATTTGGTCACAATTTACTCATCGAACTTCAAAATACTTTCCAGTGGTCCCTCATCTTTGAAATGTTGCACTCCATTCATCATTGGCTATATTTTATTCCCTTCATTCCTAATGTCCGCACAAAAATTCCACGTGGTAAGTTACAAATATTAAAAAAATTGCAACTCAACAAAACTTAACTCACCAAAATCACCATATATGAAACGTGGCTTCCACGGTCCCAAACAACTTCTTTAAAACCCAATAAAGCACCCCAAATAATTCTTCTAGAAATAATATCCAGAATAAGAATTCAATGCATTAACAGATTAGTTTTGAATCACTCATGTATGGAATCTAGAATATGACTCGGGATGATCATTTATTTTGTTTCAAATGAAAAACACCTTTATCGTGTTTATTACGTACATTAGTTGGATGGGTAGCTTACTAATTTTATAACTGCCAAGTCCGATAATCGCAAGTGCAAAAATTGTGAACCATTAACACAAAGACTATGTTATCCGAAATTCTAAACACTAACTTCAAGTAGCCAAAATCTTGCTTGAGGCCGTGGAAGTCACGTTTCATATATAGTGATTTTGATGAGTTAAGTTTTGTTGAGTTACAATTTTTTTAACATTTGTAATTTACCATGTGAAATTTTTGTGCGAACAATAGGAATGAAGCGAAGAAAATATAACGGATGATGAATGGAGTGCAACATTTCAAAAATGAGTGATCGTTGGGAAGTATTTTGAAATTCGATGAGTAAACTGTGACCAAATGTAAGTTGGATGAGTAATGAAATAATGGTTTCGCTGAGTTGTTATTTTTTTAACGGTCGTAACTTGTCACGTCAGATTTCCATTAGCCACGTCAACAAATGATATAATGAATTTTTGATGGTGATGGATAGAGTGCGAACGGATAAAGTTTAGTGAGCAGTCCGTGACCATAATATAAATTGGGTGATTATTGAAACAATTCACTCAAATCTTCTACCTTTGACATTTTGTTAGAAAAATAAATTGGTTTAATTAATTGCGCGACAGAACCTGATTCTTGAGTTAATCAAGTTAGGATAACAAACTTTCAAACATAGAGCTCGCACATGCAGCGAGCGAATGATTAGTGATCAATAGCGTTCCAGCTAATGGCATTCCTCTATGGGGCTAGCACTCGAGGAACTATTGAACTATGTATAGAGGAAGGAAAAGTCTTAAGGATGACATGCCCTTTTAAGGACATTGATTCTCGAGCCAAGTGCTATTGTAGTGAGACTATATCCTGTTCTAGGAGTGTTAAGTGGACCAAACCGAATTGCTCTACTCGCCAACTGTCAAGCTTGGCTCGGGCTCGCGAATGGTGCGAGACGAACACAAGCTAACTCGCTTCGAAAAATCTCGACTCGATTCACCCCAAAAAAGAAAAGAAAAAATCCTAGCTCAATTCGTCCTATGATTTGCTTCCGAAGTGATTCAAGCTGACAAACCTAACATTCTTATCCTATCTCGTAGACCACTTAAAAGTCAGTCATCCAACATAAACGTACAATCATGGACTAAAATATCTTCTGGCAAAACACCTTGACCCTAGTATCGGGCCATCTCCGTGTCCCTTAATGACCATGAGCCATTCATTTTTGCAAACTGTAAAGCTGCATGGGTCACAGAGTGAGGTGTGTGGGTGAATTTTCGCATAATATGCACGTGCCAAATGGTTAAATATCATACGTAAAATAATCCAATATTTAATACTTAGAATTCGTCAATTTTTTAGATCTCGTTTCTCATGTAACAATTTGGACTTTAAAACGTACATGGAAACATGTTAAATTTAATGACGAGTATATTTTAAATATCCTTAAGGCGTTTCTTCATTTTGTCAAATTACTTTTGCAAGTACGTCATACATATTTCTTTCCTTCTTTCTTTTGCTTTTTAATAATACGTAGCGTTATGTATGCCTTACAAATACATTATGCATTCAAAATACATACATTCCTCGTATCTTAACACGCACAAAAATTCATATTATAGTAATTAATTTAGTATTTTTTTAACAAGAAAACGAGCTTAATAATTCATCAAATCGGCCAAACAAATAAAACTTTTGTATTTTGACCACCAATTACCAAAGTAAAACTCAATTTGGTGTCAACAATAGTTGTTTATTTGAAAATTTAAACACGTAGAGTGCTCAATCGGGGCATAACCTACTACAATACAACAAAATCTTGCTTCATTCCATGCAACATTAATTAAAATTAGTTGATTTGACCTACTGAATTATTTACTAATTAATTAATTAATCAATCAATGGGGGTAAACCAATCAACATGGATAGTCAAATCCTCAAAACTTGGGCCTTTAATCTTTGCTATTTGAGGCCAAAACCCTAGTTTAATCACTTTCATTAAAGGTTATATACAAAAAAGCAAAAAATCTTCTTGGACATCTTAATTAATNTATTATGTGTGTTGGAGGAATTCCACGTACCAAAATGTCATCCAAACACGTCTTGTATGATTTAGATTAATTAATTAATTAAGAGATTAATTAATTAATTAAGATGTCCAAGAAGATTTGTTGCTTTTTAGTATAGAACCTTCTTGGACATCTTAATTAATTAATTAATCTCTTAATTAATTAATTAATCTAAATCATACAAGACGTGTTTGGATGACATTTTGGTACGTGGAATTCCTCCAACACACATAATAATTAATTCTTAACTAACACTTGATGCTAGCTGTCGTCGATTCTTATGCTTCTATAAACTTCCATCCATCAACCTTTTATCACATGCTTACCACTTTCCCTTTTTTATTTTTGCATATATAAAAAATGATATTTTTCGTATACGTGTTTGATCTATCTAGATGGCCATTGCCAATTTGATGTGCTCTCGCTTCGTGTAATGTCGCTTCGTGTAATGTCGTATGTATAATAAAGGCCGTGTGGTGATTGACCTCAATGCTAATGGTTATACCTAAGGTTCAACGAATGAATGAAGCCATGATCGTACCCGGATAGAGACGTTTAAAGCGATGCATCTACACTTTTGTCCAATTATAATATATTCTGTTATGTGAAACGATATTAATAAGAAAATAAAGTTTGAATTTTGTCCGTTATATAAAAATAATAATGCATATCGGAATATAAACTTTTATCTACGAAATAATCATTATATTTAAGTCGAATTCGTTTCTCATGAAAAACATACAAAATGAATGCTTTATAACTTTGGGTTGCGAGGACAATTGCGTACTCTGATACTATGCGTACAAATTTAAATTATGTAATAAATCACGTGATAGGTGCTGACAAAAACAAATGTAGTGTTGCATAAAGTGAAATTGCAATCTCTCAATGCCTCTTTGTGAAGAAATATTTACTTAAATATATATATGAAAAAACAGTGCATATAGTCAATTTTATGCCACGTCTCTCGGTGGTCCTAAATTTTACACCAATCTCCATAATGTTAATTCTCGTAAAGCGTGTTACAAATTTTTAAATGTTTCTTTGAATGTTAATTAACCTGCTTTGATAACATTGCTGTTATAAAACGTAGTTTACTTTTCCAAATTACGGCTTTTGCCACTGCAATAGTTTTTTTTTTTTTTTTAGTAATGTTATTTATCGTCACGATAATAAAATATCGATAATGACAATTTATTGCCCGTCACATTTCTCTTTCTTTTATAAAAATCGAACCTCTCGATCACCCTGTCACATCATTGATATTTTATTATCATAATGATAAATAGTATTATTCAATTTTCCTCCTATTTTTTAGGACACTACTTTGACTAATTGTGATTCGATAAAGTAGATTTTCAAGTGAACCGCTTCTCTAGATGCAATAAAATTCAGAAAAATTATAATAAACCAACTGCAGCCTATACTAACAAAATTTAGTTTTAGAAGTGAAACTATGGAAAAGTTTTGATTTTACGTGTAACATTATACTATAGAAAATGCGTAGATGAAAATGAATTTTGAAAAAAGAATTTTTTAAAAAAGAATAATATTATTCATCGCCACTAGCGTCAGTACCAGTTTAGGTGACAATTATACGATATTAAATGATAAATTCATTTAAATTTTAAAATCGCATAACTCATTTAATTAAATCTATAAAGCATTGAAATTTGTAAGTAATTTGAAACACACATCACAATCTAAAACCACTTTAACCAAATTCATTATCATTGGATAAAAGAGTCACGGCAAGTGTGATCGAGTCTTAACAATATGTAGAGCTGTTTGTCCATTCAGAAATTTGGTAAGAGGATGATATTACTCTTTAGTTCAGTCTTGCAATAGATAAAGAATAACTCAAGCATCAATAGGCTCGGTAGCTTGCTTAAGCCATTCCATCTCAGTTGCATTCAGGGACGGTGCAAGGATTTCCCTGCACTTGGAATTGTAGTTATTCAACCATTCAATTTCTTCAGCAACGAGAAGGCTAGCGTCAATCAACTTCCTTTGATATGGTGCCTGAAAGTGGAGAAATAGTGTAAAAGCGAATGCGCCAGAGTACTTCTATCTACTGAACAAAGCCACAATTTACAACTGAAAGGAATATCGTGGAATGTGGACTCAAATTTTCCTCTCTTTAGGATTTGAGTGCAAAATCTCACAGCCTTCATTGTACCATTAAAGGAGAAATATATGTTTCCTATAGCAGCGTCACACAAAAGCATGCGTACATGCACACTGAAGCAGAAATATAACGGAATGGTTCGTGGTGATGGTGGTGGTGGTGGTGGTGGTGGTGGTATTAACTGGTTTCAATAATAACTTTGAACTTTTCCTCGTGTGGGAGTAAAAAATAATTCCCGTTTATCTACTACTATGCAAGGTTATTGCGGATAAATATAGATACACCTACACGATGAGTTGAGCTTAGTAAGAAGGACTTGAAACTGTTCATGTGAGGACAAGACAAATGTAAGAGCAACATCTGAAATTCTGTAAATGAAATTAATAAAATTCAAGGGCATAAAGTTGTCACGTGATAAGCATGGGGTGAAATCATTTTATGAATTATTAGTGGTAGTTTGGAGGAACTGGCTCTGCACTGGTTAGAAGGAAAGAACTATCCAATGTGCACGCTAATCAAATGAATGCCGGTACATGAAAAGAAAGATGATGAAGTTGAATACTTACCCATGTTATATGCTCAAATGACAAGTAGCCTTTGTCACCAAAATTGAACTTTGTATCGGCCTCCTTTATTATCAGCACATTTTCCAATCTTATACCAAAGTTCCCATCCTCGTAATAACCAGGTTCTGGAAAATGAAAATTAAATCTTCAGTCAGGGAAAAACAGAAAGAAAAATGGTCAATTATGGGTAAACAAATATCAGTAGGATCTTAATACACTAGGCTCATGGAGATGAGCACGAGATAAAAGAGTAGAAATTTAAAATGCCAAATGCATATATCACTGGATGAATGATGGTTGAGTATTACAGGGACATATTGAGAACCATTTAGATAACACGTCCAAACTTCCAAGCCTAACAATATATTTGCAAGGTATGACCGCTCTCACAGTAGAATAATAGAATTGCATCTCATTTTCTTTCTCATAACTGAAATTTAAAATTTAGTTTCTAAAAATAAAGAAGTAGAACAACAGACATACAGATTTGTTTTCTTTTGGCATTGCATAAAAGTTAGAGCATCTTTATCTCCACTTAAAGATATATAGATGACATCCTAACCTTCTATCGAAAAAGCTGCGTCTCGCATGAAATTTTTTCTTAATTGCTTCTCATAAAAATGTTAAAAACAAAAGGAATAATATGGGCTGAACCCATAGATCAAAGCAGAGTTACAAAATAGGATACATACCATCCGTAACAGTCATTGAAGGTTGTAACGGTACATTCCGAGCAGGAGGTCTGAAACTAATTTGATGCGGTCCTTCGAAAAAAAAATACAGAAGTTAGGAAAATTATCAACTGCTACCAGATTCTCTTGATGTCCCATAGGTTAATAATCCCCAGTACCTAATGAAATCTTTAGAAATTAACTTTCTAAAATAAATAGTTACTAATCCGATAAGGAAAAAATCATTTGTAATGTTAATAGTTAGAAGAGAAATTTCAACACGTCTTCACATTTAGGAAACGTGTTGACCATGTGAACATGAAAATACATAACAATTTTTTGCACAAGGCAACAATGTTCTCATTTTTCTTTGGCAATATTTTTTAGCCTTGATAAATAACTGACTTTTACATTATAGAGCCCATCAACAAAATAGTTATGGATGCGTTCATTATTGGATCATATAAGTACAGATTTCATGCCATGGAATGAGTTTATTCTTGCAAAATTAAGATTATTTAGAGATGGTCAGCTTATAGAACATTCTTCGTAAGATGCTCATGCAGGCAACCATCATGGTAAATTTTATCAAGGACAAAATATAAATAATAACTAGTAAAGATAAAGTTCTTGTAGAAGTAAGTACAAAAAGTTACTGCAAGCAAATACAAGAAGCTTGAAACAGTCAATAGTCAATACTTCCCAAAGATAATATTGAGAACTAGTTCATGACTTGTTCATTTTACTATGAATTTGGTCTTATTTTTCTATTATAGTATAATCAAATAACGTTGTAATGGTGTATATAGACACGACTTCAATTTATAAATGTCAACCTTGTTGGTTAGAGTGTAAGAAAATATCATAGCGCTTCAAAATTAATAGCTTCTCCATCCCAAATTATACATTTTTTGCATATAATCAAAATATAGTTAAAAAATAAAAAATAAAAAAATTGTTCAACAGGACTACTACAAAGAATTTTTTTCGTCAAATGAAGCAGGAGAAAAAAAAAATTATTTTACCTTAAATGAAAAATGTAATTTATCATCCATAACTATTACTTATGAGAAAATCAATCGTGTCTAAAATCAATATATAACAAGTATCCCACAGCTTACCTTCGTGAACATTTAGGTAAGACCCAATTCCATGACCAGTACCATGTCTGTAGTCAAGACCATCCTTCCACAAAGGGACCCGTGCAAGAATATCAAGAGTAAGCCCTGAAAATAGGAAATTATCCAAATCTTGACCAAGCCCACACTATATCAGACAGAATTTCTTTGGTGGGATTATTCAATTCAAGCATTTCCAGTCCAAAACTCAAAAGTCAATAGGAAATTTTTCAAGAGTACAAAACTCTATGTATTATCAATAGTTAAATAAAAAATCAATATTTACCGGTGGTTCCATTAGGAAAGCGAGCATTCCCCAATCCAATATGACCCTTGAGAACCTACATGAGAACGAAGGTAGAGTTTTGATATGTGAATACTTGATAACTGAGAAAAGATGAGCACTATCTTTAATTGTTATTTATTCAGAAATTTTGAGGAAGATGGATGTATTGTGCCCTTTTGAATTAAAATTTAAAGTTATAAAGATAGAGAACAATAGGAAACACCTACAGGTGAAATAAAACTGGCTACCAATAAATATTAGAACAAAAGAGCAACACCTTTTCTCAGAACTGGGCAGTAACAGATTCAAGTGTGAAATGGTCATCTATGCAAAGAATTTATCCAGCACATTAAGAAGAAAATAAATGGAAAATAAATGTGAATCCTACGATTACAAGGAATATACATCTCTGATAAGTAGACTCTTAGTCACAATTTGAAGTGTTAGAGAGAGTGAGTTTAACTCCAGGTAGACAAAAATCCAACAGTTAATCTCTGGAGCATCTATATTCTAACATTAAACAATTATCTTATGCGTCTTCATATATGTCGATTAGATCTCATGATATTTTTAAATTCGAAATAATTGTATCATGGTAGTAGGAATAGGGATGGATCCAGAAGTCAGAATAGAGGATCATGTTGTCTTAAAGGTGTTTTACTTTAGGTATTTACATTCATTGACAAGGACTGGAAAAAAATAAAATGGAAAAGTAATGTAAAAGATTGTATTAATCGAAACATTCTTATAAGATTAAAAGGCAAGTTCTACAAAACAATTATTAGAGATGCTGCATTTATAGTACTAAATATGAGCGTGTAAAGTGTCAATAAGTACGTAGCAGGAGTGAGAATGTTTAGATGGATGTATGGTAGTACTAGAATGGATAATATAAGAAGTGAGAATATACATGTACAGGTGGAGTGGAAATGGTTGAGGATAATTTATAGGAAACACGGCTAAAGTGTTCACTCGAGTGATGAGATCCCAATAAAAAAAAGTAAGAGGAGGAATAGGTAGACAGAAATTAATATGGTCTCTTGTGGTTGAGAAGATTCTGATTGCATTAGATTTTTAAACAGTTATAAAGATGAGCCATATGGAGTGACTAAGAGTATCCACCTTGTCGACCCATTTTATTTTATTTTTGGAAAAGGGCTTAGTTTGTAGATGTTGGTCGAAATAATTATTTTACAACTTTCAATAATGTTATTACTAGTTGCGAGAGAAAACTATTAGGTCTTTCAGTACATAGCTAAAATGTCGCTATATTCAAATATTTAGAGAAAGATGTGAACTGGCTTAACCACTAGAATAATTATGCATATAATTATGCATAAAGGTGACAATCTTTAAGGATAGCAAAAAAATTCGACAAACCCGATACTTGCGGGCCCCATCCCGTACCCGCTTAATTGGGTATTCGAGTCGGGGACAAGGAGGGTTACTTTGCCCCTGGGCCAGTTTGGGGTGGATACGGGTAACGGGAGCCCCGCCCCGTTCTGTTTAATTTTTTTTATTTTTTATTTTTATAATTCAATACTTAAATGGAAAATTTTCCAAAATTTCATTAGTTCTAATAGAAAATGGCAACTAAGATTATCTAAAAAATATGACAAATAATAAAAACCTTAATTTACCAAATATATTTAAATAATTTAACTTTTAAAAATAAATAAAAATTAAAAAATATATTATGGTCTCACTCTAATGAATGGGGACAACAAAATGAATTATCAAAAACTTAAAAAAAAAATAAAAATTAAACAGGTAGTAAACGAGACAAGGACCCCACTCCGCCTTAAACGGGTAACAAGACGGGGAGGGAAATTGCTTGGCGGGACAGAGGGTTGCCCCGACCTAGCCCCGTTGCCATCCCTACCAGTCTTCAGTTTTATGGGTTCAAATCTACATTGCCCCCTTTCACACACCAATCATATATGATGATGTAAATGAGTGTGCCATACCAAATTCACAGCTGTTCTTGTAGCCCAATGCCATTAGTGATAAGCACTTAGTGAGAAAATTATGTTCCACTAGATTGCAAGCTTAGCCTGAATTAGGGGCAAATCATCAATTCTACACTGGGCGCGAGTGCGATACTCACGGTGTGCAACATGTGTGGCTAAGGGAAGATTTACAGGCTTTCCAAATTTATGCACACTAAGCTATATCAGGAAAAGAAAATGCTAGGTTAATAATTTTCCCACTGTCTTCTCAGGGATCCAGATGAGGTTGTCAACCATCATATTGTAGAATGTCTGCCAAACTTTTCTTCTCGTTCTAGTGAACATCGCTGCTTTCTATATTTTCCATCCAAACACATTATTAGAAAAGGATCTGAGAAACTATAAGTACTATTAAACATTGGTGTCACCTTACCCACAGTATACATGGATCTAATCATCTAAACTTACTCCCCCCTTTGGTTTAATTTACGTGACTTGATAGAAAACTGATTTGAACACTTCTAATATCAAGTAAGATGTCAGTTGATTTTTACTATAGCTGACCAAGTTCATTGATAATTGAGCATATTTATCACATTTCATATCCGATTGCTGTGTCCCAATGATAGAGGACTTATTTAACATTTAATTTTCAACCAAAAATACTTTCAAAGCAATAATCAATCTCGATTTATTTGAACTTTCAGCAGAACAGTGAACGAATAAGAAACTTCATGTTAGTACTACAAGCTGAATGCATTTTGGTTTAAAAGGACTATCAAACACAACAAATAAGGCTTCAAATTAGTTTGATTCAGATCAGAACCATTGGCAGGCATTGAGAGCGCTAAAGAAGTACAATCAGGTCAAGGCCTTAAATAATTTTCTTCATTCTGGTGACCTAATGATTGATGTTAGTCATTTCTAAACTTGATAGGTACGTTGGAAGATTTTTTCTCCAATTTTCTTTATGTGAAATACCTAGAAATCGCCTGATCAAAATATCAGACTAATAAAGAAATCTACACTTAAAAGGCACAAGGTTGAGAGCCTCAAGCTTCAATTGTTAATAAGTCTGGAAGATAGTTCTTTGAAGATTGTTGCATCTTATGTGTGATGCTCAAAAAAGGCCAGCCTGTAATAATTTTTCCTTGCCCACTTCCCCCCTCTGAATGAACTTGTATTCTAGACTTCAAGCAATCTACTTGCTTTATAATTTATCCTTGCCCACTTCCCCCCTCTGAATAAATCTTTTGCGGTAAAAAATTTTCATACTCTACTTGCTTTATAATTCTCTCACTTTCCATTAAAAATTACTAATTTCAGTTTTAATTTCAACACTTCATATAATTACTTAGTGCGCACTTTCAGTACCCTTCACAGTTTCTCTCCACACTCCTGCACCCTGCTCAAACCATCAGAGGTCATACTAAAAATCTAACTAAACTCAAAGTTCAACTTAACCTAAGAGCAAACTTCAATTGCGCATAACACAAGAAACAATCATAAACAAAAGTATTACATACCGCAGTATAACATGCTTTCTCATGAGACGTAGGTTTTCCAAAATGAACTGTCCGGGTTATATCAGTTGTTCCATCTAGATACTTCAGAGACACCAACAACGTCAACTTTAGAATTAAATATACTGAAATAAGGTAGAATGGAAGTGAAGAAAATAAAGAAGAAATGAATAATTAATCAATTAAATGATCGAGAATGTGAAAACTGCAAAAGAGTTGACACACCTGAGCTCCTGAATCGAATAGGTACATGCTATTTGGATCAAGTTCAGCACATGATTCCACCGTTGGACAATAATGGATTATTGCCCCATTTGGACCAACTGATGAAATTGTTGGAAAACTCAACCCCCTAAAATGCTGTTTATAAAAAATAGTGTAGCATTAGAAAACAAATAACTGTGGAAGTACTTAATATTTTACTACTCAACTAGCTCAGGTTTGCACCTAAAATTTGTCTTTTGCAAATATCCACAAGACTTCCAATGCAGTCTCAACATGAAGTAGGAAAATAGAATGTATAACCATGCCAAGGTCCCCAAGCTTGGACTCTTTTCAACTTCTTAAGGGTACAAGAATTTAAAGCGCTTGAGTGATGTAGCATTAGTAAACTTCAAATGACTTACTAGCTAAAGTTACACAGGGATTGGGGTTAGTGTGAACAGACAGTATTAAATTTTGGGGTTGATTGTCCATTAAGGACTTCATTTTCATTCCAAGATTGAAAATGAGACATTAGTAACACGACTGATGGAAAATTAGATAATATAATGATGCTTGACAAAGCTTCTCCTAGAGCATGGCATGTAAGAAGCAATGGGTTTGACCATATCTATAGGCTACAATTGAATATAGATATGACTTCATCACTTTCTTTCCTTCCTTTTTTTTTTCTTTTTTTGGCTAGAAAAGTAAAGCCAATACCTGTTTAGATGCACGGAACTCCTCTAGCTTGTCACTTACAGACACTTCAGTCAGTTTCACGGATTTCCTATCATTACCATTAACCAGCAACATGTTGGAGTACAATAGTTTAAACAAGAAAGCAACAACCATCAAGTCTAAAAGACACAATTTCAAAACCCACTTCCATTCAGTGAGCTACTATCATCTACTATTCTTTTTTCTCTATATCAATCTCAAACACTTCTATGTAGTACTTTATTCATCAAATTAGATATTCAAGTTTGAAGTCAATAGAAGAGAGAAAATATACATATATATGTACATATGCATGCATATGTACATACATACATACATACATATATATATATATACATGTATATATATATATGGCCTTGAAGCACCCTCTTAAAGAACGTAGAATAAGGATAAGACAGGCCGTGTAATAGAAATTTGCAATATAACAATTAGAAGTGCTTAGTTTAGGAAAGAACTTTTGAATGTTTTACTTCAAGACAGAGGGAATGCACAAGATGAACAAGATAAACCTCCCAATCGCAATGCACTATATTTCCATTCTATTTAATATTTTACAGCAACAATGCATTGTCAAGTGAGTATTTCTAGAAAAAAGCCAACTGGACAATTTTAAACAAGACAACTTCAAGAAAGAGACAACAGTCAGTATTCATAGCTATTCAGTAAAAGTCCGAGCTCGAAAATCCTGGCTATTGGAATGTTCCAAGTCTAAAAGATAGGAGGCCAGTTATTCATGAATAAATCAATCTTAACAATTTGATAATTTGGGAAAAGTAGTTGGATGTGCACCATTTCCAGAGCTCTGACGCTATTAATGGCCTAATTTCAGAGTTCAGACTAGACAAAAATGTTTGGCATAAACTTGACATTTGAAACTATTGGTCTATAATCTGCACAAATAATTGTACCAAACTTACGGTTGGTCATTCTTCTTGACACTGTCACCCTCAATGAAATATCCAGAAGCCCCATAAAATTCCTGCATCTGGGGAAACAGCAAAACTACTGTATCAAATACCATTCCCAGATATGGAAATGTAACAAAAACCGTGGAATTCCTATATTTAAACAATTGTATGTTTAAGTTTTGCACTTGCATATATAATTGTAGAATTTTCAAGATAACCTATTGTATAAATGGCTTTAAGTAAAATAAAGACAGGGCGCTTCTGCAATAAAAGAAAAAATAATTTAGTAATGTACATAGCTCTTGCAAGTCAAGGAGACAAGGAGGATAATGCATATGAGCAATACTAAAATGACAATGATATTTTGCCCACAAATCCAGAAAAAAAATTGATAGAAGTAAGATTCTATAAAAGAAAAGGATATATTCTTCAGGAGTTTATTCTAGAAAGTTTTGCAGCCTGAAGATTAGCAAACAAAAATTCTTATCTATCAAATAACTCACATCACAAGATGTTGAAATTTTTCATTCATATTTCATGCAGAGTGGACAGGACATTGTTACATTAAATATCAAATAAGATTATTTCAACTGTTTTGTTACATCTTTAATTAGATTTTTGCATTTTCATTTTATTCTTTGGATGACTTTTTCTACATATTTATGGGCTTTATGCTCCTAGACTCTTAGAGGCTTAAACTCCAAGGTAAAAGTTTTGATGTGTATTTGGAGTTGCTTCTGCTGTCAGAATACATCTTATTTAGGCTACATAATCATGTCATAATATTTTGTTGCTTATAGAATATTCTTTTATATGTGCATGTTATTAATTATGTTACTTAACCACCAGTGCCAAAATTTACAACTCGTAATCTGTTAAAGTAGTAATTTGATTCTTCACGCTGTTCCCAATTTTGGAACTATGCCTTTTGCTTTAGAAACTAAGAGAACAGTCAAAAGAAAAATGAACCATTACACTGACGCTAGTGTTAACCTTGATTTTGATTCCATAAGATCAAAAAGAATTTATTATATCCAAATTTCTTGCACATTTATGTATACCTGCTTGTCCAGCCAAATAAGAAACTGCACAACAGCTGCACCGTCCCGAATGTGTGCATTCTTCAATCCATCCATCTCAACAGGATTCTGAAAATAATAAGCCAGCCACTCAATAAGAACAAAGTTACTCTAAAAGAATTAGAGTGAACCTTGTAATAATACATTGAATACTTTATGAGATGGTTTCTCTGTACGTCTAACCTCTATTTCAGTTACACACGACAAATCAATTACAATAAAAAGAAATAATTGTACATAGGCCAGCCTGTGCCACATATGCACATAGGAAAAAAAATAAGAAGAATTAATGACGGCTCCAAAAAGAAAATTACAGAAAATTCCAAATGGATTATGAAGAATTAAAAAAGCACTAAGGTCTGTAGGCATATTGCATGTTTCCTGTCAGAATTTAACTATATACTGCTGAGACATCTTCCATACCCTGGTTGTAATGCGGGAGCCATAGTTTCTTCACCAAAGTTGTAAGAGCAAATTACTTTCCAGCTGCAATGCCGTGAAAGCAAACAACATCTGTTCCCTCATTTACTTAACATGCCATTATCTTCTCTTCTTTCATAAATTCATTAGAAAAATGAGGAGAAAAGGTCAATTATGATCCACCACAAAATCCGATGTAAATGCATCCTGATGCTCCACATTTTCCTTTTCATGTTAAGAAAATCTAACCATATATTAGGAGGGTGGAAGCAGAGTTATGTCCATATTTTCAAAGAACTTAATAAATGTACAGACATGTTTTTCTTCATGACAAACACAACTAGATATTTGGGGTGCCTAAGATAGAATCAGGAAAACAACGTGACAAATAAGATTATAAAATAATGTAATTAACTTCAATAATTTGAAAAGCACTGATGAAAAAAAGTAAGGATAATTTGTACTTAAAAGTGTGACTATTTTGTATCTCTTGGTCATCTTGGATTTCTATATTTTTTAAATAAATTAAATGCACGTGCACAATAAATATTGAGTAAAGAGTTGCAATTCTATTTTTGACGACGATGATACTTTTATTTAGAGAATACAAAGACCAATTGCAATACTTGAAAATAAATGAATATGTTGTTTGGATGTCATGTTACTAGTTATTAGAAGTGCTGAATGAAAAAAATATTTCTAACGGTAGACTCTCGGCATGCTATTGGAAGATGTGTCAGGTAAGATGTGTGGATGTGACTTTTATTAGGTAAGTGGTACACAGTAAGAGCAACTTGAATCCAGCTCCAATTATTTTATTTACACACGCATTTACAAGGAATTTTCACATATTAAGTTCTCGAAATAATATTCCCAATAAACTCAGTCAATTGGTTAATGACACTACCTTCAACCCTGGTTCAGTCACCTAACTACTTGAAAAAGAAACAGAAAAAATAAAATGGCAAATTCCTATTATAGGTAAGAGGTGTTTAATGATAGAATGCACTACCTTTAGGGCTTTGGCAAGGCCTAAAGGTGATGGACGCTTGAGAACCTTATCCACGTTCAATTTTGAATACAAAGCAAAGCAGCATGTACCATCAACCCATACAAGGTTATTACTACTCTCTTCTTCCACATTATCATTCCCAGCCTCATGAGAATTGCTGTCTATTTTCTTTGGAATGTTGTGTTCAGCTTTTATGGCGGAACTGGAAGGAGTGAGCTGGTCAGATACAAGTAAAACCACATCCGAACTCACGGTACTGTAATCCCGCACTTCAATTCCATTTTTCAACATGTAAGAGCTTGTCTGCAGATCATATGTATTTGGGATTAAAAAGTCAACACGTACAAAAAGAACTTTTTTGCTTAAACTATTCAAAAAATAAACCTCCGAAGATATCTTTCTCTTGTCCACGTAAAAGAAAGCTGAAGCTAGCGTTACTATAGCATACGCATGAACAACGGGGCAGTAGGAAACATCAGTTCCACGAATATTATACAACCAAGCAACCTGAAATGTTAATAACGGTAAATTAGCAAAGAAACTTAAAAGCATTTGGATCTTAACTTGACACAGGGGTTAACATGGCAGGAGCATGATAATAAACTCCTATTATCATAGACTTGCCTCATCAAGAGCGGTTATTATGATAGCACGAGCTTTCTCCTGAACAAGCTTTTCCCTCAAATCCTTCAACTTTTCTTGAACGGAACGACCAGAAAATTCTAGTGGATGGACAATAACAGGATTAATTTCCAGTGGAGGTCTACTTTTCCAAACTTCATCAACCAAGTTTGAGGATGTCTGGACCAACTTTTGTTGTTTCTTAGCGAAAGCATGCTCCCATCTCTGTGCAGTGTCAACTGATACACACCAGGGATCAACACCAATAGCCGCATCTTTTGGTAGATTCTAGTATAGAAAATCAAAAATTTGGGTTGAAATTGTAAGCTAAACCATTACAGCTGCTTTCAAAATAAAACAGATATTGAGACGAGCCCATAAATAGCAGAAACTAGATTACACAAAGACTGTGAAGTGAACTCACATCTGCCATCCAAATATCAACAGCTGGGTCTTCCCCCATGCGCATTAGCTTCCACTGTTCACTAAGCTGCTGTGATGCCTGCAAAAAATATCTTCCATCTGTCCACAATAAGGCTTCATTCGCTGTTATAAGTGCCAAGCCTACATGAAATCCAAATTTCGAGACTTAGTTATGATCAACTCAATAAAAACGAACACAGGGATAAAAAGGCACACCAGAACACATTGTGCATTTGACAATTTCTATTGGCAAGTACTGCAGTCATTAATGTGCCAAAACTGCACTTCATTTTGGTCATATCCAAGGATATGCCAAGAGATTAGCATAAAGATAATCATTTGATGATATCATTGCACAACCTCAGACAATCTTCTCAAAGTTGTTGCAGTCTATAGCTCAGAACTAAATTTATCCACTCTATAATGTACGTGATAACAAAATCTTCTAGTCAATAAATTTCACAACCCCACTGGGAGGTCGCTAGATTAATAAAAACAATGATTTCTTAGCTTATGTG